>CM038217.1:127640788-127748980 GCA_021442155.1 Cymbidium sinense
AAATGATCTATACACAAACTATGAGGTAGATAGAATCACGATCTTAGCACAATGTAACTTCAGTATGCGAGGGCATAGAGCATAGAAGAAATTTGATAAGAACTCCATATCAAGGATATGGAGGGAGATCCACTAAGTGATCACACATGCATTGGGCATGACATGTGAGAGGTTTATGGCAAGGGCATAAGGAGGAATCCATTGGGGATGAGAGTTTAATGAGAACTCTTATGGCTCCATTGGGGAGAAGTTTGGTCTGTTCGATATGTTTTATTTGACTCCATTGGGGAGGTTAGTTTGATTTGGCTTAAATTTTAAATTTAGATTTTGAGATGGAGCCTATTAGTTTGTGATGGACCACACTAAAAGGGGCTATGTCGCCTCGCCTATCTCTCAGTTCGATCCAAAGGGGTAGTCTACCATCCACATGTAGGAATATCCGACCTAAGGGTTGCCTTTGGTGTATTGGCACATGCGAAGAAAGCGTGATTTACATCTTTCAAGCAGGGATCAACTATTGGGCGACGTTGATGGCACAATAGATCAACCCAACCTAAGGGCGGTTATTGAGTGAATCCCATTGAGGGACTTATATCAACTCAAAAGTAGTCAAGATTAATTTCTTTTAATTTTATTTGATGGATCCCATCGGTTTGTGATGGACCGACTGAGAAGGGGCTATGTCAGCCTAGGGTAGTCTATCGACCGAAGGGTTGGACAATCTGACCTAAGGGGCATCTTTCGTTTACAGCGGCTATCTTTGGAAAGCGTATAAACATCTCCAAAGTAAAGAACAACCGGGGGTGACACTGTTGGATGCACAAATTAAACGACCTAGAAATGCTACACGATCGCGTCTTTGGAAAGAATGCATAGTAGACTTACATATTTCAAAGCAAGGATGACTATCGGGGTAACCTATTGGTGGCAAAATAGATTGAACCCAACCTAAGGTCGACTACTAAGATAGTGTCGTGCATGGCTTATCTCAACTCAAGAGTAGTCAGGCGATTCCTATAGGGAGTTTTTGACATTACCTAAAGATAGGATGCACTTGGAAAAAGGAGCTTTAATTCATAATCCATAAGTAAATTTATATTTTATTTATTTGATATGGACCCTATTGGTTTTGAGGGACTAAGAAGGGGCCACGAGGTCCTTGACCTATCTCAATTCTTGGACCAAGGGAGAATCTGTGCATCCATTGAATAAATTCTCCAACCACAGGGGTGGTCACTTGGAAAGGGGGACTGTCCAATCCAAAAGTGACCCAGGTAGTGCCTAAATGGGATTGCAAAAAATGTGATCCAAGTAGAGTTCCCGCAGGGGTGGTGCACTAAATGCTTTATCCCGATCCCTGAAGAAAATAATGCTTGTAGGTATTCGGTGGCCAACTCAAGGACAAAGCATAGCAGTCTTACATCTACCAAGAGTGGTGTATTCACCGGGTGGGTCATTGTCAGTGTAGCGATCACCAACCAACCTAAGGTGCCCATCAGTTTGTGACAATCAGTCTAGAAAGAAGGCTTGCAGACTTACATCTCCTTAAAGCAGAACCGATTGTCGATAGTCGTCATTTCGGCGGTGCTATTCCACCTGATCGATTTGCAACATATGTACTTAAGAAGAAAGCGTAGCAGACTTACATCTTCAATTGATGGGGCAATTCGTTGATGATGCAACAGATCAACCCAACCTAAGGGTGACTACTAAGTAGGGAGTCACAAAGAAGGACTGGACCCAGACTTGAAGTAGTCAGGAGGAAAGAAGCTGCTAGGGGCCTTACCCTAATCCTCAACTTGATCAAGTCAGTTCACAATGGCTAGTTTAAAAAGAAGGTGTGTAGACTTATATCCTCTTAAATGAAGCTAGTCATGACAATAGCTTACTGACCACATAGTAAGGCCTACTATGCTGACAAGGTACTCGTTAGTTTGTAGTGGTCAAGTAAGGAAAGAAAGTGTGACAGACTTACATCTTCCTAAATGAGAGACCACTAGGGTGACACACTAGTAAGGTAACATGTCAGCCCGACCTAGAGCAGCTAATGAGTGAGTGTCATTGGGGGTGTTATCCCACATCAAAATAGCTTGAGAGAAAAGATGTGTATTTATGCGATGTTTGTGTTTATGTTGTAGAAGAAGAAATAGGATCGCTTGGGTTCTCTTACACTTACCCTAAACACATTGGAATGGATGAAATGGTGCCAGGGGCAAGGTGACTCCACTAAGAAAGGATGTCGCCGGGTTCTCTTACACTCAAGTTGTGTCTTGTAAATATGATGCCTCTTGGTTTCTCTTACAATCATAGCCTTTGGAGAAGTGTGTAGTTTGTGTTTGTGTTGATGGAGGATAGATGCCACTTGGGTTCTCTTACACCTATCCTAAACGTATGCATTCACAAATAAGCAAATAATGCTCCAAATGAAGGAAAGATTTGATGAATGAAAAGATAGAATTTTTTTTGGATAATTATTTTCAAATATTATTTTAAGAATAATATTTCTTTAAGTAAAAGCTCATTGATTAGAAGCATGGGCCTCTCCTTTATGGTTAATCAATTGATAGGATCCTTCTTGGTAGGCATTTTCTATGACAAAAGGGCCTTCCCAAGTGGGTTCAAACTTGCCTCCCATCTTAATGGGCAACAATTAATTAAAACTAAAACAAGCTCTCACTTAAAAGCTCTAGGACATACCAACTTATTACGAGCTTGAATCACCTTTGTATAACTTGAGGTTCTAGCATGCATAGGTGTCTCTCCTCAAAACCTTTGAGCTCTTCCAACTTGGCATTTTTCTTCTTATGATCTTGCTACCTGCATCCTTAGTGATGGTAGTTGGACTTCTAATGTTAGAATGACTTGAATACACAAAGGAGAAAGAAGTGAGTTGGAGTTATGGGTACACAAGGCTTCAACTACTCATGCCACTATCATTTATTATTATCAGTATTTTTCTTAGTATTTAGATGAGAGTTTTTGAAGGCTTACAGCCATTTTCCCTCAGGTAGTAGATGGTAGAGTACCTCCAATCTATGTTGTGTCTCCGAGAAAAACTATTGATCTTGGTGCTCTTGAATGCGCTATTATCGAATATAATTCATCAGGCACCACCTATATACGATATGGTTCTTGAAAAATTAGAGCACATGCTAAGTAGTGACCTCTCTATGTGGGATCACCTCCGACCACTTGGAAAGTAGTAGTGTGGCGATAGGATGAAGATGACCCTTAGAACAAGGAGGATTAATTACTATGTGGTACCCCAACAAGGAGGATCAATCGAACTATTGATCTTGGTGCTTGCCTTTTCACCCGAGGGATATGAATGTAATGTCAAATTGCGAGAGAATCATGGACCATCATCATGAATAATCTCGCCATGTCATGAGGCTGCGGTGGGTTGATTCTAGAGATCAAGTTCACATTATGAGAAAGCATGTAATGTCATATCTTTTGGGATGCGAAGATTAAAGCCAGATAATGCTTCTCAATAGGTGGATAATTGGCTTCAGTAGGGATTTGATGACGACTGGGATAGTAGAGGGCATTCTCTTTTTTGTCATCCTTGGCTTGGTCTAACAAAGTGCCAAAGGAGTCATCTAATATAGCGGTGTAGTGAATGAGCGGCTTGCCCGGGATAGGGGCTACTAGAACTGGCAGCGTTATCAGGTAGTTCTTGATATCTTCAAAGACATGCTGACACTTATCATCCCATGTAAACTTGGCATCCTTTTTGACAAGTGCTGAGAATGGTTGGCACCTTCTTGATAGGTTGGATATAAAGCATCTTAGATACACCAACCACCCTTAGAATGATTTAAGTTATGTTAGACTTTTAGGAGGTGGCATTTCTAAGATAGCTTTGATCTTCTCTAGATTGATCTCTATTTCCTAGTGTCGGATAACAAACCCAAGAAATTTTCTTGAAGCTACTCCGAATGCACACTTAAGGGGCTTCATTTTGAGGCTATATTTTCTTAACTGTTCAAAAATTATTCTCAAGTCAAAGAGGTGGTCTTCCTTTTCTTTACTTTTGACTATGAGATCATCGACATAAAATTTGACATGATGATGAATGAGTTCATCGAAGATTTGAGTCATGTCCCATTGGTAGGTAGCACCGGCATTTTTAAGGTCGAAAGGCATGACTTTATAGCAATAAATTTTAATCGGGGTTTGAAAAATAGTGTTTCTTTCATCTTCACAGGCCATCTTTATTTAGTTGTATCTAGATGAGCCTTCCATGAAAGGCAGAGAGAGTAATGTCCATCGGTTCTAATTGGTGGAAATTCATCTTTTGGACATGCCTTATTTAAGTTCTAAAATTGATGCATATGTGAATTTGGTCATTCTTCTTCTTAATTGGGATGACACAACCGTAGAATATTTTTCTTCCATGATGAAACTAGCATCAGTCAATTTCTTGACTTCAGAAATGACTTGTTATTCAATGTCTAATCGTATTCGTCTAGGAGCCCGCTTGATAAGGTTAGCGTTAGGTTATATTGCTAGTTTGTAGACTACCACGTCAAGAGATAAACTGTGCATTTCTTCATAACTCCATGTGAAGTAGTACTTAAATTGAGTCAATAACCTAACTAAGTCATTAGTTTTAGCATCATTAACAAAAGAACTAATGTGTCGATTGGATTATCTTTAGTTCTAAGTTGATTTCTTTGAGCTTCGTCAATGACTTGATCTCTTCTTCAAATTTGGTGCATCTTTGACTTCAAAATCATTTGGAGCATCTGAAGTTTCTAAGCACACCTCTTCATATGAGATAATGTGATTTAAAAAGAACATATTAAATTCCAAATGATTAGTGATGACTAAGCAATAATCATCATCATTGGTGAACCTACGTCAAATCTTAGTCTAGACTTGATTGAGAATGTCTGCATTTGTTGTCCTATAACCTCTTGAAGTAATCTAACATGTGTTTAGACCAAGTAAGTGGGATTAATCCATTCTTAGCTAGATTAAGAACACAAGGTGAGTAATCAAAAGAAAATTGTATTAAATCTTTATTTGAATCATCCTCAAGTTCTACTTCGACTTGAGGATGATGCTCCCAAAATGTTGCACTTTCACATATATGGAAGATCTAGGGGCTTCCTTAACTACTAAACTCTCAACTTTTTGAGATGAAAGTGGGGTTAGAGCTAAGGTTCTCAACTAATGCCTATCTGTTTCATATATAGACTTGGATACACTCATATTTTGCTTTGAGGTCTTCATCATTGTCCGACTCAAGTGTCACCTTGAAAGAAATCTGCGCTAAAAGTGTGCTAACCATATAAGACTCATCATCCTCTGAATTAGATTCTAAGTCTATATGGATAGGTGTATTCACGGTGGTGGGACATACCTCATATTGGGTGGTCAATAAGGAGGCTTTCCACCTTTAGGGCCTCGAATTATCCTCTTCCTCACTGGTGGAGGTCAGTCATCCTACCCATGTGTTCAAATGGAGTAACAAACTATGGGTGAAATCTAATATGAGGCTCCACTTCCTCCTCCAAGTCTATTTTTTGCTTCCTTTTACTTTATTTTTCTTTTTCTTTTTCTTTTCATTTTCTTTTTCTATTTCTTTTTAAACTTTGGTCAAACTCACAAGAATGGACTTGTTAATTTTAAGGGAGGTAGTAGGTTGCATCCTCATATATCTTACCTATGTAAATGGCTTGAGATCTCCTTTGACACAGTTGGCGATCCCACCTCTCACAAACTTCATACATTGATGTGATATTTTCATGTATCCATGGTCTCCCTAGCAAAGCATTGAAAAATGTATCTAAGTCTATAATGTGAAACTTAGCCTTAGTCTTCCAATCATCTATCTCCAATGGCAACACTATGGAGCTTAAAGCCCTCTCACCTTGCTCATTGAATCCTCTCAACATCATCCTTTTGAATTGAGTTTAGAGATATTCGATCCTCAAGTAGGCAAGGGTTTTAGACTCATAATGTTGGCAGACTGGATCAACCAATACTCTAGATAATTTGAATCCGCCCATGTCGATCGTGATGTAGAGGGGATGATTATGCTCGATCTTCCTTAAGAGAAGGTCTTCATATATGAATGTGACTCCTAGGACTTCCTTAGAGTAATGTGCCTCTTCTTCTATAGCACTCAACTTAGCCAAACATATTTCAAGATCAAGTAAAGCTTTGATCAATGACTCCCTCATCTCTTTAGATAAGACAAGGGTGACGTATATGCTAAGCTTAGCTGGCAACTTCCTAAGGTGAGCGAGGACATTGTAATCAACTATAGGTTTTCCATCCATCAAAGTATCTGCAGGCAGAATCTCTGGTGAAGGGCATGTCTGATCGGTAAAACTAATGACTTGCTTACCCTTATCTTGAGATGCTACCATAGGAGGTAGAACCTTGCCACTGTGAATGTTAACTTCAATGACTTCCTAAGATAATATGGTGGAAGGTTTTACCTACTCGTCTGGTACACCTACAACTTCTCCTATGGGACCCTTAGTTGCATGACCCCAAGTCAATCTCAAGGGGTGAACCCATAAGATTTAGGAATAGATAATCCATTTATAAATTGGATGAAGAATGATGAGAATTATTAGCTATTACCATTTTCTAGACTTGGAGTTTTCTAGAAGAATAAAATCAAGAGCATCAGTAGAAGATGTAAGTGGAATCGTTTCTTCATTAATTTCTTCTTTTGGATGGAGGTGTAAAATAGAAATCGGCAAAATAAGTAAGTGAGGGGTTTGGTGCCCTCATACAATAATGTCATAGAAAAGAAGCTGGTTGAAGTAGTAAAAGCTACAACAATGGAATGGAGGTTGGACTTGGTTGTGGTTGCGCTACTTGGCTATCTCGGGCAAGTGAGGACTGCTGTTGCTACTGAGCTCCCACTTTTCACAAGTTGTCTTTGACAACTTGCAAACCTTCCTTGATGTTAGAGGTTTGAGCTGCCTCAAACACATGCAAGGAGAGTTTCTTGATCTTAAAAATAATTTTCTTAGAGGTTCAGGATAAGGAGATATCCCAACTTTCTTTTGTCTTGAGAGGATCACATGTATCCCCGAGGATTACCCTAATAAAACTAGATGGTTGTTCTAATAATTAATCCTTAAGGATAATTACGACACCCGACTTGTAGCTATGCTCTAGCCAATCCTTAAAGGTGAAGCAATCCTCTAAGACATGGCCTAACATGCAGTGGTAGGGGCAAAAGTTAGGATCATCACTCTTGTCCACTTCCTCCACCTTCTTAGGCTCGGATAGTTGAAAATCAAGCTTTTTAAGAGGTTCTTAAGGATCTTTCTGATTACCTCCCTCTTAAATGAATAAGGCTTACTAGTTTATCCAAAAGAGTAGGTGGGTAATAGCTATCCGGTGGCAGATAGGAATACCACTATTAAATATATGGCTGAGGAGGTGGCGGTAATGGCCGTGGAGGCTATTGTGGTGGCCGGTATGATGGCCAAAGCGATGGTAGAAGAGGTGGAAGTGAAGGATGCTGAGGTCTCTCAATTCTCGCGGTTGCTTCCCTTACCAATTGACACCCAGCTTCTTCTTAAAAGCTTTATGTGGCTTGAACTTGGACTAATCTTAGAAAGGTAACTGTTTGGCTTTGTATAGCTCCCATGTTGATTAGTTTCTCAAAGGTTTTGATAGTAAATCCCTTGAGCATGAAAGCAACAGAGCCATGAATATTCTTAAGAAGAATTTCAATGGCATGTTGTTCGAACAGCTGTGGTTCGTATTTCATACTCAGATGTCACCACCTAAGAATATAATCAATGAGAGACTCATTGGGATTTTGTTGTGTCACCATGAAATTGCCCATAGTTTCCCTTTGCTGAGCTCCAACAAACCTCTTAATAAAGAATTGCTCCAACTCAACAAATATCTTTACCAAACTATTGGGTAGTTGACATACCAATTGAATACAATCCCCATAGACTCTTGATGAAGAGGCAAAAAGAAGTGCATATACCATCGCATTGCAATAACCTACTCTAAAGTGTGCTATATGCTTCTTAGAGTTCCCACTACCATCAAAAAATCTTGAAAGTAGGTGGAACAAACCCCTTGAGATATTGGACTGCATCAAATTTCTTCGGGTAGGGTCTACCCTTTGAAATAGATGAGCCACCTCGGACTTGTGCCAATGCTTTCCTCAGCTTCTACTCCACCATTTATTTTATATTTATTTTCTTGAATTGAGGTGTTATCTATGACCTTCCTATGCAAAATGTCACTATCTTAGTCCACAAGAGAGGTACACTTTGGATGATTTAAGGTATGCATAAGTTTGGGTCGATCGCCCCCCATAAGCAATAGCTGCATAACTAAGGCATGGTTTTGAAGTGCTAGAACACAAATCCTTGACCCTCTTCTCCATTCTCATGATGTGCTCATCCTTCTGCAGCTAAAGGAAGTGTTGGGTCAGTGAGTTGTCATCCTCCTCAACCACAATACCTTCTTTACTATGTTGCTTTCTAAGGAGGGAACCCCTAGTATCAATCATATGGACTTATGCTGAGTCCTCTAATAAATCATCCTCATTGAGATCAAAGTCTACTTTAGCATCCTACTCATCGGAGCGATCACTTCCAGAAGCTCCCTCTTCTCGACAAAGTACTGCACGAGAATATCATCCAATGAATGATCATCTACCTTCACTAGCACAAAGACTCACTGACAAGTAGATGTCAGACTATGCTCAATCGAGGTGATGCATGGACACTACCTGCTAGTGGTGTACTCTCCCTATGAGGGTCAACTACCATAGGAACTGTACTAGTGTCCCCACCTCCTCTATCACTTTCACTTGTTGCTGGTGGTATGGCTACTTGGTGGTGGCACCCTGACTTTGGGTCCTCCTTCTTCACCATAATTGAAGTGGGAGGTTGAATGGGAGAGCTTGACCTCACCTCAATAGGTGGAGTAGATGGAGTGGGATCCTCAGGTCGTAGCTGGATCACCAATGGGGACTTTCTCTCCTCGGATACAGATCTTTGAACCTTTATAGGAACAGTGGAAGGAGGGGCCTAGATAGGTGACGGTGGACGGGGAACGGAGTGGTGTGATGGGGGTAACACCGACTACCCTTCCGCTGGAGCTCTTCTTCTTGCGACTGATGGTGTCGGTCAAGACTATATGGAGATATCTCAACCTTCTTTTATCTTAAGAGGATCATATGTATCCCCAAGGATTATTCTAATAGAACTAGATGGTTGTTCTAACAAGTATTCCTTAGGGATAACTATGGCGCCTGACTTATAGTTATGCTCAAGCCAATCCTTGAAAGTAATGCAGTCCTCTAAGGCATTGCCTAACATGTGATGGTCGGGGCAAAAGTTAGAATCATCATTCTTGTCCACTTCCTCTAGCCTCTTAGGCTCTGCTAGCTGAAAATCAAGTTTCTTTAAGAGGTTCTTAAAGATCTTCCTGACTACCTACCTCTTGAATGAATAGGCTTGTTTAACTTGTCTAGAAGAGTAGGTGGATAATAGCTACCTGATGGCAGATATGAGTACCGCTGTTGAGTATAATACTGAGGAGGTGGTGGTAATGGCCATTGAGGTGGCCATGGTGGCCGATATGATAGCCGAGGTGGTGGTAGAGTCAGTGGATGTGGAGGCTGCTGAGCTCTAGGTCTCTCAAACCGAACTCTAACTTGCTGCTTCCCTCTCTCAACTGATGCCACTACCACTAGCTTTTTCTCAAAATCTTTTATGGTTTAGGCTTACAGTCTTGGAAAGGTAATTGTTTGGCTTCTCCTTGTAGACTAGCCTCCTTATTGATTATCTTCTCAAAAGTTTTGATAGTAAATACCTTGAGCATGAAAGCAACTGGGCCATGAATATTCTTAAGAAGAATCCTTATGGTGTGCTGTTTTGATATTGTATTTAGTATTTCATATTTAGTTTTTACCACCTGAGAATATAATCAATGAGAGACTCACTAGGGTTTTGTTGTGCTACAATGAGATCACCCATAGTCACCCTTTGTTGAGCTCCAACAAACCACTTAATGAAGAGTTGCTCCAACTCAGCAAATGTCTTTATCGAACCGTTGGGCAATTTGGCATACCAATCAAATGCAATCTTTGAAAGACTGATGACAAATATGCGAAAGAGAAGTGCATCACTACCACTAGCATTGCAACAGCCAGCTCAAAAATGTGCCATGTGCTGCTGAGGTTTCCCACTACCATCAAATATCTTGAAAGAAGGTGGCACAAATCCTTGGGGTCTGGAACTCTGTAAAGTCTGGAAAAATGAACTACCCCGGGCTTGCACCAACGCTTGCCTTACCTGTTATTCCACTAATTGTTTGATGTCCCTCTTCTACATGAAGGTGCTATCTATGACCTATCTTTATGTCTTGATCTATTGGAGAGGTACTCTTAGGGTGTTCTAAGACAGCTCGGCCTTCAGCCATAGGCTAGAATGTAATCTTTGGAGCTGTGCTAGTACTACGCTAACAAATCCTCAACCTTCTTCTCCATCTTATGAATTTCATCATCCTTCACTGCTACTAGAGGAGGGGTTGGGTTGAATGGACAACATCATCTTCTTCAACTACAACACCTTCCTAGCTCGATGGTCTCTCGTGGAGGGAGCTTGATCGACCATGTGGACTTTGGATGAATCATTTAGAAGATCATCCTCATCAAGGTCGAAGGCTATCCTACCCTCTTCCTAATCTAAATGATCGCTCCCAAGAAGTTTTTTCTTTTCGGTAAAGTAGTCTTCTAAGATGTCATCTTAAGAACGGTCTCCTACTCTATAGGGATAGTCTGGCACAAATACCCTATCAGTAAGGGTGTTCATCCGACTCTCATGCATCGACCTCTTGAATGGGTGCTTTCACTAGGAGGGTCTACTACCATGGGAACTGTGTTGTCATCCCCTACCTCCACTATCTCTGTCATTACTACGACTGGTGGTGACTGTTGTGGCCTGGTGGTCCACGTGACTTTGGGTTGCCACTCCTTCTTTGCCACAAGTGGGAGGTCAATTGGGAGAGCTCGACCTCTCCTCAATAAATGGAGTAGATGGAGTGGGATCCTTAGGTCATTAGGATCACCAGTGGGGACTTCCTCTCCCCAAATGCAGATCTCTGAACCTTGGTAGGAATAGTTAAAGGAGGGACGACGGTGATGGTGGGCGAGAATGGAGCAGGTGATGGGGTAACCTTGCCTTTCCCTTTGGAGCACTCCTCTGACGGCTTGTGGTGCTGGTGAGTACTATATTGTCTATGCAATTAGCCCTAGTGGCCTACCGATTGGGGAAATCAACAATGATGGAGGCCGTCACTGGCATACCTGTTTCTCTCGCTGGCTACAACCTTGGCCTCAGTGGCCCTCTCTCTACAAATCTGGGAGCTGATACTCTTGGGATCACAGACCTCAGATCAAATAATGCACCAGTCTCTGAGCATCCATAAGCTCTGCCAACCTGGTGAAGAAGTGCCTTGAGGCCAACAAAGGGTTTCCTCCTCTGCCTAGTTGGTACTTTGAAGTAAGATGGTGGTAGAGGAGATGCAACAATCCTCCTAGCATCCTCCTCTCCATCTAAACTGGTGAGGGGTGGAATTTACCACCCAAGGGGAGACCTCTAGGAGAACCCTCCTCAAGTTATGTGTCTACCTCCCACGGATGCTCTCTTGTGGTCTTGATCTTCCTATTTTTGTTATTCATTGGGAAAAAGTGATGTAGCATGAACTACTCAAGGTAGAGGAGACTATCTTAGATGCTAAGATAACCTTCCCCTTGAGGGGACCGAGGAGGTAACATCTCACACTTGAAGTTGTAGTAATAATAAAGTATCTTTAGCATTGGCACTCTGGGGACCTCCACATCCTTCCCCTTTGAGAGGGAAACTCGGTCAAACTCAACATCAAAGCGGAGTGGCTTTTCCCCTCACCACACATGATAGTTGTGTCCTCACGTAATCCTAACCCTGAACCACCAAAGTAAATCAAGTGGGTAGCCTCTTGAGATTGGTCATCCAAGCCTACATCGGAGGAAAAAAAAAACAAACTTGCTAGAGCCATAACAATTATGGATATATACCACTGAGCTAAGCTTCTAATATCTTTGCATGTGAAAATATAACTATATCAGACTTTGACCTTCATATTTTTGTTCAATCACTAATATTTTTCTTTTTTTGAATTTTAAATTTGAACCCACACTCAACAAATTTAAGTATGCTAAGTGGGGTTCATTGATTCGGAGAGATTTATAATTTTAAAGAGAAACTTTGCCATAAGAATTGGTTTGTTGATTTTGGAACCTTCATCCAATAAATTGATATGTTGAATGAGGTTCCTCTATTTGGAGAGATTTTTTGGAGATGATTTTGTTTTGGTAATCCTTTATTTTGAGATTTTGATTTTAGAGCTTTCACTTAGCAAATTTGGGTATCCTAAGAGAGATCCAAGTGTATGTTTGAAAATATTTTTGAAAATATCTTTGTTGTTTGTGATGATTATTTGTCATGTATTTTATTTATTTTGATTTGACAATGGGATCTTTACTTAGCAAATTTAGTTATGCTAAGTGAAGCCCAATGGTTTGATGTATTTTGATTTGATTTTGAAAAATGAGGCCCTTACTTAATAAATTTGGTATGTTAAGTAAGGCTCAAGTGTGTTTAATATTTTTGAAAGTCAGGTTCTTACCTAACAAATGTGGTATGTTAAGTCAGATCCAAAATATTTGATGTTTTATTTTTATTTGAAAAGTGAAACCCTTACTTAAAAAATTTGTTATGTTAAGCAGGGCTCAAGTGTGTTTGTTGCTTTTATTTGAAGATAGGGCTCTTACTTAACAAATGTGGTATATTTAGTAAGGTCCAAAATGTGTTTGATTTTAATTCAAAAGTGGATTCTTACCTAACAAATGTGGTATGTTGAATAAGTGTGATTTGGTATTTATTTTATTTTGAAAGAGGTGAACTCTCATTTAACAAATGTGGTAAGTTAAATGGAGTTCAATTTGATTTTCATGATGATGTTTAATTTCATAGAAGGAAATTTTCATTTGACAAATTTGGGTATGTCAAATGGAATTCAATTGTGTTTAATTTATTTATGATTTGAAAAAGATGACTCTACTTAGCAAATATGGGTATGTTATACTTAGTCCAATTTGCTTTGATTTTAAAAAGAGGGGAATTCTCATTTGACATAGATGTGTGTTGATTTTTCATAATTTTGAAAGAAAGCACTCTACTTAGCAAATGTGGGTATGCTAAGTAGGATCCAATTTGTTTTGGTTTTGAAAAAGGGAACTCCACTTAGCAATTTTAGGTATACTAAATAGAGTTCAATTATTTTGTGTGGTTGCTTCCAAATGAGATTCAAAATATATATTTTAACTTTCTGTGTGATATTTCTTTTGAAAAAAGGGGAACTCTTACTTAATAAATTTGGGTATGTTAAGTGAGGTTCAATTATATGTTGATTTTGAATTTTATTTTGATTTAAAAAATGGAACTCCATTTAACCAATTTGGGTATGTTAAATGGAGTTGGTTAATTGATTTTATTTTAAGAAATGTGCTTTTTTTAAATCTTTGAAAGGGATTTTTATGATTGCAAATTTGATTTTTATTTTTAAAAGAGGACCCTCATTTAACAAATTAAGGTATGTTAAATGAGATTTGATTATTTTTTTTAATTTTTTAAAAGAGATTTGAAAATTTTTATGTTTTTGCAAACTTTGTGGAGTGAATTTAAAAATAATTTTGTTTAGGAAAAGTGCATTTGAAAATATTCTGCAAAAGACTTTGCTTATTTTAGTTTGAATTTTCTTAAATGTGGGATAAACCTTACCTCACCAAGCTAGTGGTAAAGAGGTTCAAAATTTTGTATTTTGTCATCTCCTTTATTTAGTTAGTTTATTTTTACCTATTGGGGAACCCAATCGGGATTTTAAGAGCTACTTGAGGTCCTAAAGAATGTTGGTAGCTTTGCTTAAGAATGAAATAAACTAAGTGCCAATGAAAAGAAAGATAATCTTTAGGCTTATATAAAATATAAGTCCATTATCGATGCTTTAAGACAATTACTAAATATGGAGAGAGGAACTCTCCCCAGCTGAGTCACCAAAATGGTATTTATTTTTGGATGTGGGTATACCACGCAGATCTTAGTGAGTACTTATTGAAGTGATCGGGTAAAAATTGGTGCATTATCTCAGATAGAAATCATCACCTATAATGGACCTACACCTAATAAGGACTCTAAGGTATGATGGGTGGAATATACTAGAGATTCTTCTCCTACTTTACATGGAAAAGTAAAGTAGGGTTTATATTAAGCTGGGTTCATTAAGTTTCTTATGGAGGCAAGACTCTATAGTTAATTACATCATAAGGAAAGTGAATTCATTAGTAATACTCTTGATTAAAGCAGCAATTAAAGTGTCCAAAGATTTCAAGGCTAGACTATCAAAGAATTGATTATATTTGAAACATCAATTGGGAAAGTTCAAGGAGAAGACTTATTTTGAAGCCAAAAGAATGAACAGGAAATGCTCATGATACTAAGAAGCCTAGTGAACATTCCAACCTATCCAATAATTGGGGTTTATATATTTGAAATTGAGAGGATCAATTTAGTTGAGGTTGACATTTTATTAGAAAGCTAGGACATATAATCCCACAACACAAAATTGTAAAAATGCTTAAGAGGTGAGCATTTATGCTTGTAGCACAAAAGAAATAGCTACCTCGGATCCTAAATCTAAGGAGCATTGGCATAAGCCAAAGCACGACCTAAATCAAACTGAAAATGGGTATATGGTTTACCTCCACAAGAGAGGATAAACCACCTAATTACAAGACTTACAACTACTTGGAGTGGCAGCTAGCTAACTCCTCCACGATTCAAAATCATGTAATATAATTTTGCAAGATTAGTTAAGTTTGTTTATTTAGAAAGAGACTAAAGTCCTTAAACCCACTCCCTAAAAGACTAGAGCATGAGTGGTATGAACAATAACTTAGTCTAATGAGAAACCTTTTCAAAATTTTATTTGATTTTTGATGCTTCATTTTGGACAAAGGCTTGGGATTTTTATGCCTAAATGCATGATGAAATTAGGTTATTGGCTAAATCAGCAAGAAGAGGGTGTTCTCCACCACAAGGGATGCCCTCACAGGTCAAGCATTCCCCCTATTGCAAGGATGGAGATCCCCATATTCAAGAAGAAGAATATGATATGCATGATGTGATAAATACAACATACAATTAAGAGGTTGTTAAATCTTTTAGTTATCTTGATTACAACTTAAGCTTTATGATGAAGTTGTGAGTTATTTTAAAATTTAATTATGAGTGATTAATTGGGGTAGATAAATTAATTTTATTCTAAGAGCCTAAAGCATCCAGGCTACAAATTAAAGCATCAAACAGAAACTATGAAAAGCATGATGTTTTCTAATGCCCAATCTAAACATAACATTAATCAAACATGTATAAATTAAATAAAAGAATAAAAGGCTAGTCGGTCTAACGACCAAAAGAAAAGATGGGTAGTCGAGCTCAACCCTTATACAACCCGATAAATGAAATAATAATTATAATTTACAAATGATAAATGCTATGGGGGGGTCTTCAAATTTTCAAGTCTTCATGTCTCCTTCATTTCTTCATCTCTTTTCTCTTTTGATTTGGTAGGCTTCAAGGCATCACATGGCACCCAGACTAAGCATTTTGGCCTATCCTAAACCCCATAGCACTAACCCTAATTCTTAATGCAAAATTATATTAAAAATAGGAAAAGTAAATCTAACTACACACAAAAATAAGTGTTAGCTAAACACATATACAAGCGGTTATATTTATAATTTAGACTTCACACGCACATGGGTAACCAAGCTCATGTCCTAACTTGATTATGTTTTGGGGAAATAGGGAAGAGAGCATTTATATTTATTTTTGAGCATGTTGACCTCACTTTTGGAGTGAGCTTTCAACTTCTTCATCCTAGGCATAAGGACTCCTCTAGAAATTAAGAGTTCCTTAGTCTTGAGATACTTCTAGTGATTAGGTGATTAACCCTAGTGACTTAGAAGAGTTAGCCATAGGAATAGGTTATGCCTTAGGGGTGTTAGGAAAATTTGTCTACCTTATAGCTTAAACCCAATCATTACTTTCTTCTTTCAAGTCAAACTTCAAATCCAACCAACTTCAAATCAAAACAAACTTCAAATCCAAACCAACTTCAAATTCAAATCAACTTCAAACTCAATTTCAAATCAAAATTCAAATCAATTCCAAAATCCAAATCATGAATCAATTCCAAATCCAAAATCCTTCTTAAGCCATTTTGATTTCACATTATGGACTTAACTTACCAAATCAAATTATTCCAAATTCAAAGATTTTCTCATAATTCATTTATATTCTCAATTATATTCACTAATATAATTGAAATATAAAATCAAATAACCAAAATTAAATCCAAAACTCAAGTCCAAATCCAAAATCTTTCCTTAGCCATTTTGATTCCATCTTATGGTCTTAGCTCAAATTAAATCCAAATCAATCCAAATTCAAAAGATTTTTTTTCATAACTTTTTTATATTCACAAATATAAAAGAAATATAAATTCAAACAACCAAAAGATTCAAAACTCAAACCCAAATATAACCTAAATCCAACCATACCTTTCAAGTCAAATTCTTGAACTTAGCTAAATCAAACTCAAATCAATCCAAGCCTTTGGATTTTCTCTTCAAACAATCTACAATCACAAACCAAATTATAAATGCAAAATTTAATCATCAAACCAAAATCAATCTAACCTAAATCAAACCCATGTTCATCCTTTGAACTTGAAATTATCAAATGAATCAAAAAATACATTGACTCCAAATCACTTACAATTGGTTATATTTCAATCATAAGTTCATATGTGAGTTCAACCAGCTTGAATCAAGCCTTGATCAAAATTAACCCATTTAGGCTCACTTGACCCAAAGTGACCTAAAGCACCTTTTTGAGCCAAATTCTAATCCAACCCAATTGGATTGAACTAAAACCCATTTAAGCCTCACTTTGTGAGCAATCATCCTAAGATGATCGACCAATCAAATTGGGTCAAACCAAGTCAAATCTAGTCTTTGACCAAGTCAACACTTAGACCGAAAGAAAGTTAAACTAGCCAAAATCCATCATAGGCTAAATTGATTGAAACCATTGATCTAGACCAATCCAAGATTAATGATTGAACATGTCCAAGTCATCATATGAGTCAACCCTAGCCTAATTGGCCACTTGACCCAGGTTGACCCAAGTTGACCTAAAAAGTTAAAATGTGTCAAATCTTGATCTAAGCAAAATTGATTGCAACTAATGGGTCAAATTCATTCTAAATCACTTATTGAACTTCACCAAAACCTTAATGGCCACTAGACCTAGCCCAATTGACCATAGACTAACTTGACCTTAAAGGTCAAATCAGGGTAAAATCAAACCAAACCAAAATTGATTGAAACCAAAGCTTGCAATACATTTCAAATGATCAAGCCTAAAAGACCTAACTTGGGTGGGTCAAATGGGTCAAATTAGTTAACTTGACCCATTCAACCTAAGTGAATTCAAATGAGCCAAAACCAAATATAAATCAAATTGAACCAACCCAATGATACCGAAACACTTCAAATGATAATTTGAACTTGACCTAAACCATGGTTTGACCCAATTTGACCAATTGGGCAACTTGACCCAAGTTGGCCCATTTTGACTTAAATGGGTCAACATGCACCAAATCATATCAAATAAACTCCAAATTCATTAAAAATTAGTACAACCCATTTTTCAATTATTCCAAATATGCCCAAATCAAAATCAAAGCCAAATGATCACTTTACCCCTAGGGCAAAGGGTAACCTATGATCAAATTCACTTGGAATTTGATCATATTCTCAAGACCACTTGGCACCCTCTAGTGGACCATTTGGACAAGGAGGGTGGCGCATGACAATGGGTTTAGGTCATGAAACCCAACCCAAAGCCAAAATCAACCCCTCCACTTAAAATTTTCAACATGGATCACCTCCCACACTCATTTTAGCACATGTACACCTCCACACTCCACTCTTACCCAAAATTGAATCGTGGCACTCATAACAACCAAAACAACCCATCCAATCAAACCAATTTGATCAAAATGGAAAGTAGGCTCACGACCATCGATCCAATCAGAGGAGATACTCCCCTCATTCCATTCCAATTAATGATCCTTGCATTTGATTGAGCTCAGAGGATCAAAGGCAAGCTTCTCCAAGTTTTCCAAGCACTCTCAAGCTCAATTGGAATTCCCATTCTCAATTTTTCCTATGCCAAAAAATAGAGGAGGTGAGGGAGATTTCCAGCTTAGCCAAATCTCAACCAAAGTCCAATTCACTTTGCAAGCACCATCTGGGAGGCAAGTTGAGCTCACCCAAGGTGTTTTCCAAGCAACCAAGCCATAGGAAGGGGGGAATTGGACCAAAGCTGCAAGCCATTGAAGCAAGCTTTGGTCAATTGGAAGATCCATTACAAATTAAACTCTCAAACCTTCAATAGGGCTTCATCTCCACCGAAGCTATCTCAATGGTTGGAAGTGTCGGTGATAGCCTCCAGCGAGGAATGAATCAAAACTGAGCTTAAGTAGAAAAATCCTTGGTCCTTTGTGATGGGAAGTGTAATCCCATTGAATTGTCACCATTGGATCTTCTTCTCCTTGCTTCTTGATGGTGTGTGTTCAATCCTAGCCCAATCTGAGCTCAATGAGCTCGAATCAAACTCCTGGATGAGCGGTCTCGTCTCCCATAAGCGAGGGTGGATGAATCATTGACCATCCATCCCGTGTGTTTTGGATGGATGGTCCTGATTAAAACAAGCTAGATCTAGAGATTTAATCCTTTATAACCACGGGTTTAATCCTAACCATCTGATCCTTGATCGAATGGCCTAGGGAAAAGCGCATAGCAATGCCGGCTGACGCAACATTTGATTTGATAACTTAAATAATGAATCTCATCACGCCAAATGCAAAATGCACACCGCATCAGCAGCCCACATGGTGCCAACGAGATTAGTTAATTAATTAGGGCTATTTAATTATCCATTAATTACTGAAACTTTCTAAATTCATAATTAAATGCAGAAAAATCAAAAAAATATAAATGAGAGCTCATTTTAAAGATAATTCAGCGTGGAATCCAATAAAATTATTTCTAATTAATTTTGAACAGTGGATTTCCCTTAATTTGGTTTTAATTGAAAACCTAATAACCTTAATTACTCCCTAATGATTTCATTAATTAATTACAAACTTCTCAGGCATGCTTAGTGGGATGACTTTTTTCTCACCTAATTTTCTTGGAATTTATTAATGAGTTATTAAGAAAATTAATTAGTGAACCCTTAATCACCCTCTTGTAATTGGGATAATTAAGTACATGAACATTGAATTAATCATTTAATTGAGATAATTAAACATTGTTTAAGTGAGTAGGAGGTTTATGGAATGATTTTGGGATATTTTTCCTAAGCTATTCCCTAAACCCCTTTCTTCCTTAATCCAAACCTAATTAAGGAATAATCCACTAATAATCTACTCAATTAGCTTAATCAAACTTTCAAAAATCAATCTGAACTTTAATTAATCTTAAAACTTGGGTAGATCCTTAGGTGTTCAAAAGCCTAAGGTAAGCTTAGGAAATCAAATCTAACCCACATGTGTGGGAAGGGTTATGAAAGTACTTAATTAAACCCTTTAGTTTAATTAATCAATAATTGTGAGCTAATTGCATTAGGCCCCTTTCTTTCTTAGGAGAATTGTTGATTTAAATTACATGTGATTGCATATCATATGTTGGCTCATAATTGTTAGGTTAATTATGTTAAAGTGGTGTAGGTAAGGAGCAATTAATGGACTTAACCTAAACAAACTATAAAACCAATCTAATCATCCTAAAATTAAACTAAACAAACTCACACATAGGAAAAATGGTTCAGGACTAGTAAACTCTTCCCACATTTCCTAAATCAAATCAAACTCAAAATTAAAGTTAATATCTCTTTAAAATAATTTTGGTTCACTTAGAATAATCTTATTTTATAGGATTGTCCTTAGAAATTAATTAGGATGAATGAAACCACATGCTTGCATCACTTTATCTCTTTCCAAGTATGTTAAATGTTGTTTGTCATGTGAATCATGCATTCATATCTTTCAAAATATCAAATAAATGAAATATTTCCTTTATGTCAAATTGCATACTTTGGCTAAAGTAAGAATATGAATGGTTGTTATCACTATTAAATCAAAAATTATTTTCAAAATATACAAATCAAACATCATAAATGAAAGTATGCTACTTATATTTATTTATAAGCTTGCATGTGATTATAAGTACAAAATATGTTATGTGATCTTTCCTTCTCTTTTATTAACAAAGATTTGAATAGGATTTGCAAAGTGTATAGTTCATGTGAAAAGAACATAATATTTGCTTAAATCCATTCCTATCCACTTCTATGTTATGACTTAAGAGGGATCTTCACATTTACATATGTAAATTGCATAACCAAATCAAACAAAACTAAAATTCTTTTTGCATGACTCTTCTTCCATTCATTTCTTTTTGTACATGCACATGTATTTAAGAAAAGTGGTATATTAGTCTAGACATCCCGAGATTACAAGGCTTTAAGTAGCCCCAAGCAGGCCTTGTACCTTACACCCTCGGTGTAGAAAATAATGGTGTCGTATTCTCTTATATCTTTCATACATGTAAATGTGCATTTGATTAATGGATGAAAGAGCCACTCTTTTCTACTTAAACAAAATCATGCATTCATAAAACATCCAAAATTTTCTTAAATAACATTCCTTAGCATTCATCATCAAAGTGTGCTAAAGATTAGCATGACATGTATAAATATGCTTAGGACCATTTATATGCATGATACACATGTTGGAAAGAAAAGAAATAAAGGTTGTGTATTATCGATAGTAATTCACCTTAATTAATCTTAAGATGTCTTTCTTATTGAATATGTTTATTTAGAGCAAATCTAAACTTAGGATTAATTAAAACACATGATAAAACATTCACTAAAGAAAAAAATCATTAATGAATTTATCTTAAAAATTATTTAAGGTAGGGATGAAATAGAAGTTCTTTTCTCTTTTCTTCTCTTTGCAACACTTAGTAATTAAGTGTAGGTTCATTCAAATCAAATCAAATCATCAAATAAAAATGATCAAATCAACTAAATCACTTAAAGTGAAACCATCCTCTAAGTTAAACCTTTTACACTTAGAAAATTTAAACCTCAAAGCCTAGCCAGGACATGCCACATAAGCCTTAAATGGCACACACATTAGGCTAAGTCACCATTTCTAGCTCTATGTTAGAGCGGTGCATGATTTGATGCTTGATTTTATTTTGTGATGTAATGTTTTAGACTAAATATTAGGGTATATGTGCGTAGACTGAATGGCAGGGTGATCTTAGTCTAATCATTGTCTTCTGAAGGGGATTGTGCTTAAGGGGCACTATAATAAAAATATAAAAATACTTTTGTTGTGCAAGTTCCTTATACCCCTAAGCATAATCCAAAATAGGTCAGGTGGACTTGGTTACCCATGAGTGGGGTGCTAAGTCCAAAATATTCATATATATGCTTAGGATTGTGTGGTGTGTTTAGCTAATCTCTATTTTGCGGGTTTTAGTTAGATTTACTTTTTTTTCAATTTTATGTAATTTTGTAATTAAGATTTGGAATGAATGTTATGGGAAAGTGAAGGTGAATATTGGTCGTAAGACTATGTCTTATGTACCATGTGAAGCCTTGGAGCCACTACATCCCAACCAACCAAAACAAAAAAAGAAAAAAGAAAAGAAGAAATGAGGAAAAGAAGAAAGAGGAATGAAGAATGAAGAATGTACCTTTAGTCAAGTTTTGTTCTATTCAGTTCAGTATAATGGCAGCTCAGAAGTACGCATTTACTTTTCCTTTCAAGATGGCTTTGGCCTTGGATCGGGCCAGCCTCCCGCAGATCGACTTTTCCCACCTGATTCATTTCGGCAGAGGATTTGAGGGAGCTAGAATCACTTATGAGGGGTCCTCTGGCCAACCGGAGTGTGGTGAGCGAGCCGCTCATCCAGGTTGAGATGCCATCCGACTCAGAGATTCCCTCACTAAAGAGGAAGGATGTGGCAGTTCTCGTAGCGATTGCGACTCGGTGCGGTTTGCTGTGGTTCCCCTTCCTTGATGCGGGCACTTGTTAGCTTCCTCCAAGGGGAAGGCTCCCCTATCTTCAGGGATAGTCTCCCCCACATATGAGGTTGGGTCTAGTTCTCGTGCTGCTCCTCTAGTAGGACTCAGCGTTGCAACCAATGCCATAAGATCAAGCGGCATCACGACCGCATAGCCAGGGAGCTAGAGGTAGTTTCTCAGGCTGCAGTGGAGGAGTTACCTAGGATGGTTTCCCCTCTGATCACAGAAAATAAGTTCCATCCTCTCTCTGGATCTGATGGAGAGGAAGATATTAGGAGGATTTCAGTTTCACCTCCACCAGTAATACAACATGAGGCTCCTATTAGAGATAAGAAAAAAATGTACATCGACCTTAGATCGGTTAGGTGAGTAAGCGGCTCTGAGATGATTAGAGTATGTGGCCTAACTTAATTTACATTTTGTCATCCCATTGGCGTGGGGAGCACATCATCTTGAAAGAGGGCCGCGTATATCTGAGTCACTAGGCGAGAGGTATAGCGCAATTAGCGACCTCGACCCTCTTCGACTTTCCCAATCGATCCACACTTTGGTCATCTGATAGACATTCTCTTGATTGGTACTACCCACTATAGGAGGGGGGCTCTTGCACAGGGAGAGTGGATGGTGCCTCCACCACAATGCTCTACCCCACGTCCACCATCTCCAATACAAGTTCCATCATCTACAGTTCCATCAAAGGCCATGAAGGTAGCATCCAGGGAGAAGAAAGCCTCACTGGTGATCCAGCTACGGCCAAGAGATCCCATGCCATCTACACTGCCTACTGAGGCGAGGCTGACCTCTCCTGCCCCAATTGTGGTGAAGAGGTAATGGAGAGCTCAAAGCATAGTAGTTGAGCCATCACCACCACCATCGTAGTAGATTTTGGAGATAGCAGCAGCCGAGGGGGAAGGAGACAGTACCACTGCCCCCATTACTATAGATCCTCCTAGGAGTACCACTCCACCCAGCTCCAGTGACAGTCAGGAACATCCATCCTCGAATGAGCATAGTCCTCACAAGATCAGCTCTCTAACAATAGGGGAGGTTAGATGTCTCTCCGTTTATGATAGTGATCCTACCACCGATCAGCTGCATCATTTGTGCCAGTGCAGTTGGACCGTTCCCTCGATGATATTATAGCACAGTATTTAATGGAGAAGAAGGAGATCCTAGGGTACAACTGGTCTAACTTAGAGGAGGAAAAGGTCAGTTTTGATCCCAATGAAGATTATTTATTGAAGGATTCAGTGGGAGTGCAAATGATTGATACCAGTGGTTCCCTTCTTTGTGATCAGCAGAGTTTGGAAGGTGATGTGGGTGAGCATGATGATACCGCCCACTCGGTCGAACACCTCCTTCAACAACTTAAACAAAAATGATGAATAAATTGATAGGATGGGAAAGAAACTTGAAGATTTGCTAGCAGCAATTTTGGCACTTCAAAACTAAGCCCCAATAGCACATCCTACTATTGCAGAAATAGGTCAGCCTAAGTTATTGCATGTCTTGGATTAGCCTAAGAGTTTACCTCTGATAGAGCAGGGCAGCACTAGCTTGTATAGAAAGGTAGTGGATAGTACCTTCGTACAAGAAAAGGATATTAAATTCATGGTTGAGCGACAAGTGAGATGTCGATAAGCAAGCACGAGGAGGATCATCATTTCCAAAAGGTAGACCCTACACAGAGGAATTTGATACCATCCAGTATCCTAAGGGTTTTGTGTCACCCTCTTTCAATAGCTTCGATGACAAAGGGAACCCACACCAGCACATAGTGCGATTCAGAGCCAGCAATTGCAATGCTAGTGGTAGTGATGCTTTACTATTCCATCTTTTTGTCAGCAACTTAGCAAGCATAGCCTTTGATTGGTATGGTGAACTCCCCAATAATTTAGTAAAGGCTTTAGCTGAGTTGGAGCAACTCTTCATTAAGAGATTTGTTTGCTCGACAAAGTGGTGTAAGCGATCTCATTGTGGCTCGATGAGTCCCTCATTGATTATATTCTCGGTTGCAATTTGAGTATGAAATCACGAATCGTTATGAATAGTATGCCATTAAAATTCTACTAAAGAATATTCATGGCCTAGTTGCCTTCATGCTCAAAGATTTTACCATTAAGACATTTGAGAAGCTAACCAACAAGGCGGCTAGCTTATAAGGAGAAAAGCAGTTGTCTTTTGGATCAATCATCAAAGCTAAAAGCCGGAAAGCTTATGAGAAGAAACCGGAGGCGATGATGGACAAGGGGAAAACAAGGCTAGAGAGTATGAGAGACCTCGAGCTCCATCCATCACTTCCACCTCCTCTCATCGCCCCATCTGTCGCCACCTCAACCACCACAACCTTCAGCCTCCTCCTTAGTTCATAGTAGCTACCACATGATAGCTACCATCCACCTACTCTTTTGGATAAACTAAATAAACCTTATTCATTTAAGAGGAGGTAGTTAGAAAAAATTTTTAAAGAAACCCAACTTTTAGCTACCCAGAAGAAAGGCTGGAGGAAGTGGGGAGCAATGATCCTAACTTTTGCCCCTACCACCGCATGTTAGGCCATGTTTTGGAGGATTTCTTTACATTTAAGGACTGGTTTGAGCATAGATACAAAATAGGCGTCATAGTTATCCCAAAGGAATACCTTGTGGAACAACCATCCAGTTCCATTAGGATAATCTTTGGGGATACATGTGATCCTTTTAAAATCAAAGAAGGTTGAGATATCTCCTTATCTCGAACCTCTAAAAAGATTATTTCAAAATCAAGAAACTTTCCTTGCATGTGTGCAGGCGACTCGAACCTCAACATCAAGGATGGTTTGCAAGTTGTTAAAGACAACTTGGGGAAAGTGGGAGCTCAGTAGTATATCACACAGGATAGCCAAGTAGCTCAACCCCCGACCTAGTCCAACTTTACTATTGCCCGAGCACTTCTACTTAGCTCTTCTTCAAGTAGACATCTTGTATCGGCAGATGAGGGAATCAAATCCCTCACCCCACTTACTTTACTAGATTTCTACTATGTACCTCCTTCAAAATCCAAGAAATTGGGAAATAAAGCTAGTTTGAATTACATTTGTGTCACTTTTGATTGGTTGTCTAAATCTACTCTTATAGAAAACTCTTCAAGTCTAAATAATAATTATAATAACTCCAATCTTTCCCTTTCTGATTCAGAGATGGACTTTCCTTCTCAGAATAATATGGGTTCACCTCTTGAGATAGACTTGGAATCATCTGATTCTAAGGGTCCTATAAGAGAAGCTGTATGTGAGCCTGATGAGCGGGTAGAATCTTCGACTAAACTGCCACAAGAGATCATCGAAGCTAACCTCCATAGTGGCAAGGTTCTACCTCATGGGGTAGCACCTCAAGGTAAGGAAAAACAAGTCATTGGTACTAACGAGCAAGAAGGCCATAGGATGCTCCACACAAAGATATGCTTATGGAGGATCAGCCCAAGTGGATTACAATGTCCTAGCTCACCTAAGAAAGTTGACATCTAAGTTAAGCATATATGATGCCTTTGTCTTATCCAAAGAGATGAGGGAACCATTAATTAAGGTTGTTCTTGATCCAGAGATATGCTTAGCTTAGTTGACCGCTATTGGAGAGGAGGCACATTACTCGAAGCCCAAAGGTCACATTCAGATGAAGACCTTCTTCTATGGGACATGGAGCAGTCGTCCCCATCATAATGGACATGGGATTGAGACTTTCGAGTTTTGGTTGATCTAGGTGCATCCATTATGAGTCTAAAGACCCTTTTTTGAAAATTGACATCTCTACACTCAGATCGGATGATGTTGAGAGGGTTCAATGAGCAGGATGAGAGGCTTTAGGCTTCATAGTGTTACCTTTAGAAGATGATTAGAAGCCAAATTCTACATAATTGATTGAATACTTCATTCGGTGAGGCCTTGGATACACTAGAACAAAATGATTCCTCCCCTCCATCAATGCATCAAGTTCAAAGGATGGAATCAAATCGTGTCAAGGTTATGAAAAGCCATTTTCAGTTAGAGAGGTTGAGATATATAAAGATGTGATATACTATCTTCCTCAAAATACCTTTTCTATAAACTTGGTCAAAATTCAAACACAAAAGAAAAAGCAAAGAAGAAGAAAAGAAAAAAGAAAGAAAAAAAAAAGAAGAGAAAATACAAGGAACGAAAATGACATCAAGGAAGAAGTGGAGCTGCATGTCACATTCCACCCATAGTTCATTCTATCATATGGACATATGGGTAGGATGACTCGACCTCCACCAGACAGAGGTAGAGGCAAGCACAAAGGCATTTCTAGAGGTGGAAGACCCCCTGGTTGGCCACCAGCCAATAGGAGTTATGTTCTAGTACCCTATTCACATAGACTTGGAATCCGGCTGGAGGATGAGTCTCATGTGATTAGCATAATCCAGGGTTTCATTGGAGGTGACACTTGAGCGGATAATGATGAAGACCAGCCTCCAAGCAAAGCATGAATATATATTTGAATCAGTTTATGTAAAATCATCGTAGCAATTGGGAACTTTAGCTCTAACCTCACTTTTTCTCAAAAGTTGAAGGTTTAGTAGTTAAGGAAGCCCCAGGTCTTCCAATAATGCCAAGCCAAAGAGATTCTATTGGGATCATCATCCCTCCAGTGATGTAGAACTTAAGGATAATTCATATAAAGATTTAATAGAATTGTCTTTTGATTGGTACTCGCTTGTGTTGTTAATCTTGTAAAGAAAGGTTTGATTCCTTATACATGGTCTAACTTTGAGAAGGCGGAACAACAAAGGCAAGGATGCACAATCGAGATTAGGATTTGTGGTGGGTCCGGTCGATGATGGTTCTTGAGTTGTCACCAATCATCAGGGTATGATTCTCTCCTAACAACACTAATTCTTATGATGGGTCTTAGATAACAAATCAAGATGGGTCATCTATAACCAAATCAAGATCCCTCAAGATGAAGAAACATTGCTTTTTTGAACCCCGATGGAATCTATTGTTATAAGGACATGCCTTTTAGCCTAAATACTTGGTGATATAGAGATGATCTTAACAAACTCATTCATCATGTTGAGATGATATGATGATCTAACTCAAAAGCAGAAAGGAAGAACATCTTTGACAGTTTTGAATCATTAAGATAAGAATCAAAATGAACTACAGTATGCATTGGGTAGAAGAAAGTTCATGGGTTTGTTGTTTACCTTTGGGAATAAAATAGATCAAAAATATCAAAGGTATCTTAGAAATCACCCCTAAAGTCTAACTCAACTCGATCCAAGATGGCATATCTAAGACACTTTATCTCAATCCATCGAGAAGATGTAGCTATTTTCAGCACTTGTCAAAATGGATGTCAAGTTCAACAAAATCAGGATGACAAGTCATCCTTTGTGCCTTTGAAGATTCAGTATTTAAAGTCACCAATTCTAACTTATCTCTAGGTCATTGATCCTCTATATTGTTGCATTGAATGACTCCTTGGTTTGTTGGCCCAGCCAATGATGAAATGAGAACACTCTCTACTACCACCATCTCGTCTGATCCTGCGTAAATTATCCACCAATTAAGAACATTGCATAGCTTTAATCTTTGCATCCCAAAGCTATGACTATATGCTCATAAGGGGTGAACATTTCAAGAATCAATCCACTATAGTATCTCATGACACGGCCGACGTTATCTAAATGGTTTGCACATTGGTCCATGATTCTCTTGCAATTTAATATTACATTCATACCCCTCCATGCAGTGAAAGGACAAGCACTAGAAAATTTCTTAGCAGCACACCCACTTCTTGTTGATTCTCCTCTTAATGACGATCTCCATGATGAACAAATCATGAACTTAAGGAGGTTGACAATCACCATTGAGATATATTTTGATGTGACTTTCTTTCATAAAGGAAGACTCTTCCGGGAAAGGCAAGGGTAAATAGTTCTCTTAACTCAGACCATGATGTGATGAGATTTTCATACTATCTCTCCAATCATGCACCAACAATGAAGCGGTATGAGACTTTGATTCTTTGGTGAGTTAGATTCAATGTCAAAGCATCAACATCTATGGAGATTCTCACTTTGGTCATCTGATTGATACCTACAAGGTTCTAAAACACAAGCTCATTACCATAAGTACACGAAGTTGTTGGCCTGATCTCACGGTCACCATCTAAAAGGCCCTCGAGGATAGAATGCGATGATGCTTTAGCAAACTAGAGTAGCATCAGAAGATGAGTCCATTTTAAATAAGAGTCTAAAACAGGGTCTATCCCTTATGATGTTGAACTCTTGGAGAGTTTCTCTTGAAGGGGAGGTTTGCCATTGTCAAGGATAAGGTGGATTGGGAAACCATTCATAGACTTTAACTAGAGGCAAACTACCTCAGAGAAGTCACAAGCCCATCGGATGGAGCTCTATGCTCTGGATGGCTGTATACGGTCTTTCGATTAAATGTGGTTACGTTGTTTGACACAAACACAGCCATCATGAGGTACATTCGTCTATGCGGACACATCAATGATCCAAAGTTGAAAGTAAAGATCAAGAGACTAGGATACTGGCCCAGATCATAGACTACATGGACGTAACTAGGAGATGACATCAGTGTCAGGTATACGGTGTGGTCCTACATCAACCACCCAACATTCTACACCCTACTTTGGCCTCATGGCTATTTGAGTGTTGGGGTACTGAAATTGTGGGTCCTATCGATCCTCCTTCTTCTAAAGGTCATCAGTTCATTCTAGCTGCCACTGACTACTTTTCTAAATGGGCGGAGGCAATCCCACTCAGGGAGGTCATAGCTCAGCATGTGCTCTAGTTTTTCAAGAACTATATCGTATATAGGTTGTGCCTTAATGAATTCGATAATTGTATATTCAAAGCACCAAGAACAACTTCACCAAAGACATAGTGATTGGAGATACTCCACCATCTACTACCCCAGGGAAAATGGCTTAGCAGAAGCATTCAACAAAACTCTCATCTAAATATTAAAAAAAAACACTTGATGATAATAAACAACAGTGGCATGAGTAGTTAGTTGAAGAATCGTGGGCATACACCACATCTGAGAACTCTAACGGATCTACTCCATTCTCTATGCAGTGCAGCATTCTACCATTAAGTTCACTCCCTCACTAATGATAGCATTGGATAGTAAAATCACTACAAAGTAGAATGTCAAGTTGTGGTTAGAAAAGCTCGAAGGTTTAGAGGAGAGAAGCCTACAAGTGTGCCAGAACCTCGAGTTATACAAAGCCAAATTGATTCAAGCTCACAACAAGCTAGTTCGCCCTAGAGCTTTTCAAGTAGGAGAACTTGTTCTAGTTCTAAGGAGACCAATTATTGCCTGTCGAAAGATGGGAGGAAAGTTTGAGGTCACTTGGGAAGGCCTTTTGTCATATAGAAGGCCTACCAAAGAGGATCTTATCAGCTTATTAATTGTAAAGGGGAAAACATAATGCTTCCAATTGATGGGCTCTATTTAAAGAAATATTATCCGTAAAAATATGTTTGAAAATAATTATCATCAAAAATTTCATTTCAATTCATCAAAATATTCTCTTCTTTTGAAGCATTGTTTGCCAACGTGTTTAGGATAGGTGTGAGATAACCCAAGAGACATCCTATCCTTCTTTCACAACTCGAACACAAGTTGAACATCCACATGGCCAGAATAGGTGTGAGAGAACCCAAGAGGCATCCTATTTTGATTAGCATAATTAAGTTAGGTGTAAGAGAACCCAAGCGACATCCTTTCTTGGTGGAATCACAACTGCCATTCATGGCACCATTTCATCAAAATTCCCAGTGTTTAAGTAGGTGTGAGATAACCTAAGTGGCGATCTGTTCCCTTTAACACAAGCACAAAAAATAAACACATATCTTTTGTCTCAAGCTATTTTTAAGTGGGAGCAAGCCCCATGGTACTCACTCATTAGTTTTACTCTAGGTGGTACATGCTACCTAGCTACTCTGTCACCTCAGTGGTCACTTGTCTAGTGGATGTGAGTCCCGTGCTTTCTTCCTAACTTAACCATTGCAAACCAAAGAGCACATTGTTAGTTTGGTAGACTTCATAGTAAGCTACCCCATGTTGACTTTGCTTAAGAAGATGTAAGCTTACATGTTTTTCTCTTGAACTAGCCATCATGCTCTAACTAGGTTGAGTATATTCGAGATTTTGGATAAGTCCCCCAAAGGCTCCTTTCCTCTTGACTACTTTTGAGTTGATATAAGTCCCACAGTGGCATTCATTCAGTAGTCACCATAGGTCAGATGGCACCTATTGAGCCAAAGACAGATTATCCCGACAATCAGTTACGCTATAGGAGGATGTGAGTCCCTGATGCTTTCCTCATATGCTGATTGTCGTAAACCGATGGGCACCTTAGGTTGGTTGATGTTCGTTATGCTGACAACAACTCACCTGGTGGATACACCACTCTTAGTAGATGTGAGTCCCAGCGCTTTCTCCTTGAGTTGGCCACTGAATACCTATGCAAATTATCTTCTCCAGAGTTTTGGATAAAGCCCTTAGTAGCCCCTTCCCTTGCGGACACTCTATTTGGATCACGCCCTTTACGACCCCATTTAGACACTACGGTTACTCTTGGATTAGACAGTCCCCCTTTCCTAGTTGCCACCCTTGTGGTTGGAGAATCCGTTCAGCGGATGCACAGATTCTCCCTTAGTTCTATAAAATTAAGATAGGACTATGCTAATATAAGCTCCTTCTCAGTGTGATCCCTCACAAACCAATAGGGACTACGATAAACAAATAAATAAATAGAACAAACAAATTAATTGGCTTGTGGATTAGGAATTCAATCCCCTATCGGCCCCTTTCTCAAGCAGGCATCCTATCTTTAGGGCAGTGTCAGCAAAACTCCCTATAGGAATTGCCTAACTACTCTTAAGTAGAGATAAGTCCCCAGGTCGGCACTCTCTCAGTAGTCGCCCTTAGGTCGAGTTCAATCTATTTTCCACAAATAGGTTACCTCGGCGATCATTTCACTTTGAAAGATATAAGTCTACTACACATTCTTTCTAGCATAACTATCACAAATGATGGGCATCCCTAGGTCGAGTTGACATGTTACCTTGCTAATGTGTCACTCTATCTTATTTAGCAGACATGAGTCCCTGACCTCTCTTCCCTGAATCAACTATTGCAAATTGAAAGGCACCCCTTTGGTTGGATAGTTCTCTCCTCGGCCAGAAAACTACTCCCTTTGGATTGGTTAACCTGAGCTAGATCAAGGCACCATAGCCCCTACTTAGTGTGATCCATCCATGGGATGGAATCCATCAAATACAATTAAAAAACTGAAATTAATTTTGACTATCTTTGAGTTGATTCAAGTCTCCTGAGCATTCACTCATGGTCAGTCAGTCAACATGTTTTTACTAATATGTCACCCTAGTGGTCTTTTTAGTGGAAGATGTGAGTCCCCACTTTTTCTAAATTAACCACCAGCTAAAAGGCACCCCTTTGGTTGGATAGTCTACTATGTGGTAGACTACCCCTTTTGGATTGGTAAACCTGAGCTAGATCAAGGCCAACATGGCTCTCAATCGTCCAAACCAATGGGATCCATCAAATACATTTAAAAAATGAAACCAAGTTTGACTATCTTTGAGTTGATTTAAGTCTCCATAACTCAATAGTCACCTAGGTTAGGTTCGATTTGTTGTGTTAGCATCACGCTGATCCTTACTTTTGAAGATATAAGTCTACTATGCTTTATTCTCAGTACAGTTGTTGCACACTGAAAGGCAACCCATTTGGTTGGATAGTCCTACTATGTGGTTGGTATAGTACCCCTTTGGATTGGTAAATTTGAGCTAGATTAAGGCCGACACGGCCCCTACTTAGTGGGATCCATCGCAAACCAATAGGATCCATCTCAAAAAATTCAAATTTTAAAATTTGAAACAAAATCAACCTTCCTCCCTAGTGGAGTCAAACTAAACAAACAAAATAAATCCAATCAACCTCCCTAGTGGAGTCAAACCAATCAAACAAATCAAATCAATTAGCTTCTCCTCGGTGAGATGCAAATCTTTCTCGTTCCCTAGCGGATCTCGAATTCTAATCCCCTCGATTTCACAACCTCTTTTCTTCAGTGGACTTGCTCCCACTGGAGTTCACATTTTCATCCCGTGAGCAAATCATAAACAATCAAATAAAATTTCTCCCCAGCAAGACACAAATCAAATCAAACCTCTCATCCCCCAGCGGATAACTTGAACCTTTTCCCTAGTGGAAGGCTCACATACTAAATCCCTAGTGGATTCCTCCTTCACTCTCTTATGTCTAGATATAAGTGGAGTTGCATTGCATTAAGCTCTTGATTCCTTTTACACCTCTCAATTGGAAGTAGATCATTTATGTCAGTGGTTGCGATCGCTCAGCGTTGTTGATTATCTCGGTCAACACCAATACGTGTGGTGTACCTTGTCAGCCACACCACACCTATTGGGCGCCCTTTGTTGACCTCACTTTTGGAGTGAGCTTTCAACTCCTTCATCCTAAGCATAAGGACTCCTCTAGACATTAAGAGTTCTTAGTCTTAAGACACTTCTAGTGATTAGGTCAACACTTAACTTAACCCACAGAGACTTAAAAGTTAGCCATAGAGGTTATGCCAAATTGTTAATTTTCCTTTTTTCCTTCTTTCAAGTCAAACTTCTCCAAACCAACTTCAAATCCAAACAAACTTCAAATCCAAACCAACTTCAAATCCAAACCAACTTCAAATTCAAATCAACTTCAAACTCAAATCAATTCCAAATCAAAATTCAAATCAATTCCAAAAATCCAAATCATGAATCAATTCCAAATGATTGAAATCCATGATCAATTCTAAATCTAAAATACTTCCTAAGCCATTTTGATTTCACATTATAAACTCAGCTCAAATCAAATCTAAATCATTCCAAATTCAAAAGATTTTCTCATAACTCTTTTATATTCTCATTTATATTCACTAATATACATGAAATATAAAATCAAATAACCAAAACTAAATCCAAAACTCAAGTCCAAATCCAAAATATTTCATAAGCCATTTTGATTCCATCTTATGGACTTAGTTCAAATTAAATCCAAATCAATCCAAATTCAAAGATTTTTTTCATAACTCTTTATATTCTCATTTATATTCATAAATATAAATGAAATATAAATTCAAACAACAAAACTAAATTCAAAACTCAAACCCAAATCTAACCTAAATCCAACCTTACCCTTTCAAGTCAAATTCTTGAACTTAGCCAAATCAAACTCAAATCTATCCAAGCCTTTGATTTTCTCTTCAAACAATCAATCTTAATCACAAACCAAATATAAACACAAAATTCAATCATCAATCCAAAATCGATCTAACTAAATCAAACCCATGTTCATCCTTTGAACTTGAAATTGCTAAATGAATCAAAAACCCATTTGACTCCAAATCACTTGCAATTAGATTTATATTTCAATCATAAGTCCATATGTGAGTTCAACCAAGCTTGAATCAAGCCTAGATCAAGTCAATTGACCTATTTATGCTCACTTGACCCAAAGTGACCTAAAGCACCTTTTTGAGCCAAATTCTAATCCAACCCAAATTGGATTGAACTAAGCTCATCTAAGCCTCACATTGTGAGCAACAATCATCCTAAGATGATCAATCAATCAAATTGGGTCAAAACCAAGTCAAACCTAGCCTTTTACTAAGTTAGCCCAAATGAAACCTAAACTAGCCAAAATTCACCATAGGCCAAATTGATTGAAACCATTGATCTAGATCAATCCAAGATCAAGGATTGAACATGACCAAGTCATCATTTGAGCCAAACCTAGCCTAATTGGTCACTTGACCCAAGTTGACCCAAGTTGACCTAAAAAGTTAAATCAAAATATGTCAAATATTGATTTAAGCCAAATTGATTGCAACCAATGGGTCAAATTCATTCTAAGTCACTTGTTGAACTTGACCAAAGCCTCAATTGGCCAACTAGACCCAATTGACCATGGACCCAACTTGACCTAAAAGGTCAAATCAAGCCAAAATCAAATCAAACAAAAATTGATTGAAACCAAAGCATGCAATACATTTCAAATGATCAACCAAGCCTAAACCAACCCATGACTAATTGGGTCAAATGGGTCAAATTGGTCAACTTGACCCATTTGACCTAAGTGAATTCAAATGAGCAAAACCAAATATAAATTAAATTAAACAAAACCAATGATACGAGAACACTTCAAATGATCATTTAAACTTGACCTAACCCATGGTTTGACCCAATTTGACCAATTGGTCAACTTGACAAGTTGACCCATTTTAACCTAAATGGGTCAACATTAGCCAAATCATATCAAATAAAGTCCAAATTCATTGAAAATTGGCACAACCAATTTTTCAATCATTCCAAATATGCCCAAATCAAAATCAAAGCCAAATGACCATTTTAGCCCTAGGTCAAAGGGTAACTTATGATCAAATTCACTTGAAATTTGATCATATTCTAACAAGACGAGTTGGCACCCTCTGGGGACCATTTGGACACCAAGAAGGGTGGTGCACATGATGGGTTTGGGTTAGCAACCCAACCCAAAGCCAAACCCCTCCACTTAAAATTTTCCACATGGATCACCTCCCACACTCATTTTAGTACATGTGCACCTCCACACTCTCCTCCGCCAAAACTACATGGCACTAACAACCAAATAACTCATCCAATCAAATCAATTTGATCAAAATGGCAAGTAGGCTCACTGATCAGTTGGAGATATATTTCATTCCATTAATCCTTGCATTGATTGAGCTCAGGATGATCAAAGGCAAGCTTCTCCAAGTTTTCCAAGCACTCTCAAGCTCAATTGAAATTCTCAATTTTTCCAAGCCAAAATAGGGAGATGAGGAGATTTCCAACTTAGCCAAATCTTAACCAAAGTCCAATTCACTTTGCAAGCACCATCAGGGAGGCAAGTCGAGCTCACCCAAGGTGTTTCCCAAGCAACCAAGCCATAGGAAGGGGAATTAGGCTGCAAAGCCATTGAAGCAAGCTTTGGTCAAATGGAAGATCCATTACAATTGAACCCTCAAACCTTCAGAGGGCTTGCCTCCACTAGGAAGCTACCTCAATGATTGGAAGCGCCCGGTGATAGCCTCATGAGATATGATCAAAACCAAGCTTAAGTAGAAAAATCCTTAGTCCTTTGTGAAGGGAAGTGTAATCCCATTGAATTTCCACCATTGGATCCTCTTCTCCTTGCTTCTTGATGGTGTAGGTTGAATTCTAGCCCAATCCGAGCTCAAGTGAGCTTGAATCAAGCCATAGAGGATGGATGGTCTCCGTCTCCGTGGGGGATGAATCATTGATCCATCCGTGTTTTTGGGCGGTCGATTAAAACTAGATCCGATTTAATCCTTTATAATCATGAGTTTAATCTAACTTCTGATCCTTGATTGGATGACTAGAGAAAGCACAATCACCACTAACGTGACATTCAATTTGATAACTTAAATAATCAATCCCGTCACACCACGTGGAAAGCCGCGTGACCCACATTGTATGATTAGTTAATTTTATTTAATTATCCCTTAATCACTAAAACTTTTTAAATTCATAATTAAATGTAGAAAAATCAAAAAAATATAAATGAGGGATCATTTTAAAGATAATTCAGAGGGGAGTCCAATAAAATTATTTCTAAGGACAATGGATTTTCCTTAATTAGGGTTTAATTAAAAACATAATAATCCTAATTACTCCATAATTACTTAATTAATTAATTCCAAACTTCTAAGGCATGCTTAGTGGGATGACTTCTGCCTCCCCTAATTTTCTTGGAATTTATTAAAGAGTTAATTAAGAAAATTAATTAGTGAACCCTTAATCACCCTCTTTAATTAAAAATAATTAAGCACATGAATAGTGAATTAATCATCTAATTGAGATAATTAAATATTGTTTAAGTGAGTAGGAGATTTATGGAATGATTTTGGGATATTTTCCCTTAGCTATTCCCTAAACCCCCTTTCTTCCTTAATCCAAACCTAATTAAGGATTAATTCACTAATAATCTACTAAATTAGCTTAATCAAACTTTCAAAAGTCAATCTAAACTTAATTAATCTTAAAACTTAAGTAGATCCTTAGGTGTTCAAAAGCCTAAGGTAAGCTTAAGGAAATCAAATCCAACCCACATGTGTGGGAAGGGTTATGAAAGTACTTAATTAAACCCTTTAGCTTAATAAATCAATAATTGTGAGCCAATTGCATTAGGCCCCTTTCTTTCTTAGGAGAATTGTTGATTTAAATTCCATGTGGTTACATATCATATGTTGGCTCATAATTGTTAGGTTAATTATGTTAAAATGGTGTAGGTAAGGAGTAATTAATGGACTTAATTCACACCTTAACCTAAACAAACCATAAAACCAATCTAATCATCCTAAAATAAAACTAAACTAACTCACATATGGGAAAAATGGGTTAGGACTAGTAAACTCTTCTCACATTTTCTAAATCAAATAAAACTCAAAATTAAAGTAAAAATCTCTTTAAAATAATTTTGGTTCGCTTTGAATAACCTTAGTTTATAGGATTGTCCTTAAGAATTAATTAGGATGAATGAAATCACATGCTTGCATCACTTTAACTCTTTCCAAGTATATGAAATATTGTTTGCCATGTGAAATCATGCATTCATATCTTTTGAAAAATCAAATAAATGAAATATTTTCTTTATGTCAAATTGCATGCTTTGGCTAAAGTAAGAATATGAATGGTTATTATCATGCTTAAATCAAAAATTATTTTTAAAATCTACAAATCAAACATCATAAATGAAGTTATGCTACTTATAAATATATATAAGCTTGCATGTGATTATAAGTACAAAATATGTTATGTGATCTTTGCTTCTCTTTTATTAACATAGATTTGAATAGGATTTATAAAGTTTATAGTTCATGTGAAAGAACATAACACTTGCTTAAATTCATTCCTATCCAATTCTATGTTATGACTTAAGAAGGATCTTCACATTTACATATGTAAATTGTATAACCAAATCAAAAAAAGTAAAATCTTTTTGCATGACTCTTCTTCCATTCATTTCTTTTTGTACATGCACATGTATTTAAGAAAAGTAGTATATTAGTCGGACATCCCGGGTTGTGAGGCTTTAAGTAGCCCCAGTAGGTCTTGTACCTTACACCCTTTGGTGTAGAAAATGGCATCATACTCGTTTATATATATATGTAAATGTGCATTTGATTAATGGATGAAAGAGTCACTCTTTTATACTTAAACAAAATCATGCATTCATAAAACATCCAAAATTTTCTTAAACAACATTCCTTAGCATTCATCATCAAAGTGTGCTAAAGATTTGCATGACATGTTTAGATATGCTTAGGACCATTCATATGCATGATATAGATGTTGGAAAGAAATAAAGGGTTGTGTGTTATGTGATAGTAATTCAACTTAATTAATCTTAAGATGTCTTTCTTATTGAATAGGTTTATTTAAAGAAAATCTAAATTTAGGATTAATTAAAACACATAATAAAATATTCACTATAGAAAAAAAATCATTAATGAATTTATCTTAGAAATTACTTAAGGTAGGGATGAAGAGAAGTTTTTTCTCTTTTCTTCTCTTTATAACACTTTCATCAAGTAAATCATCATTGAGTGTTGAATCTGAGATAGGATGAGAGAGAAAGTCTTAGTATCGGTACATATGTAACATCGAACTGTAGAGCATATCCATCATGCTAAATGACTATCAATGTTGATCTTGTCATCATGAACTTGATCAATCTTTGAGATGAACATTATCTTGTGCGATAGCATACAATGTCTGAGCTTTTGGGTAGCAAAAATTAATGCAAGATAGTGTTTCTCAATTGGAGAATATCTCGCTTCTACTCCTACTAATCTTAGACTTATATAATAAAGAGTGTTCTCCTTGCCTTCTTCATTATGTTGTGCGAGCAATGCCCCAAGAGATTCTTCTAGCGTGGGTGTATATAAAATGAGGGGTTTTCCTAGGATTAGCGCTGACATAATTGGTGGATTCAATAAGTATATTTTAATGCTATTGAATGCTTCTTGACATTCACTATCGCACATAAATGGTGCATTCTTCTTCATTAATTTAGCAAATGGTTGACACCTGCCTAATAGATTTGATATGAAGCATCAGATGAATGCCAAATGTCTCTGAGAACGACAAAGATTCTTCGGTGGTGGCATATCCACTATCACTTTAATTTTATTAGGATTGATCTCAATTCCTCTATGCCACACCACATAGCTAAGGAACTTTCCAGATGAAACCCCAAATGCACATTTAAGAGGATTCATCTTGAGATCGTACTGCCTAAATCTTTTGAAGACCATTCTCAGATGATCAAAATGGTCTTCTTGATCTATGCTCTTAACGACGATATCATTCACATAGCATACTACTTTCTGATGAATCAACTCACCGAAGATGCATGTCATGGTCCTTTGATATGTAGCTCTAGCATTCTTCAATCAATGACATGTAGCAATATATACCAATTGACATTCTAAATGATGTGTGCTTCTCGTCTTTAGGAGCCATCTTGATTTGATTGTATCCCACTGATCCATCCATGAATGAGAACATGTTATAGTTGAAAGTATTATCCACTAATAGTTCTGATATTGGAAGTGAAAAGTCATCTTTTAGGCATGCTTTGTTAAGATCTTAGAAGTCAATGCAAATATATATTTGACTATTCTTCTTCCTAACTAGGATGATGTTGGCTATCCAATATATATACTACTCCTCCCGGATGAAGCCTACTTCGATCAATTTCTTAATTTTTGCAATTACCTGTTCTTCAATTTCTAATCTCATTTGCCTAGGAGCTTGCTTAACAGGCATTGCATCTAGTTTAATGTCGAGTTTATGAACTACTACCTCAGGGGATAAGCCTGACATTTTAGAGTATGTCCAAGCAAAGCAGTCCCTAAATTTACATAGTAGAGCTTTCATTTCTTTAACCTTTTCATCAAGCAGAAGGGCATTGACGAAAGTTGGGCAGGTATCATCCTCTGTTCCCAAATTGATTTCCTTCAACTCATCCAGGTAGCTATTTTTCCACCATCTTCAAGCTCTTCAAGCACTGGCTTAGATTCTACTTCTTCATCATTTAATAGATAAATCTCATAAAGGGCATCTTTAATTTTGATCTTAGTCTCAATCTTCTTCTTTTTATGATGAGGGATTATCCTTCTCAACTTAGGTGATGCATTAGTTTCTTTAAGAAGAATCGACATCTTCTTTCTTCCTTTTTCCTTCTTCACTTCTTTGGATTATTTGACCTTTGAAGTGGAAGCTTTTTATTGTTGAGCTCCTTTAGCGGTATTTTGCATTTTCATAAATTTTAGCTTCATGAACTATGAATGGCATGAAGATTACCGGGATTCTTTGTTCTTCCTCATCTCTTATATTTCATGCATTGGTGCAAAGTATAGATTATTCCGTACTCATGTAGCCAAGGATGACCCAAGAATGAGGTGTCGCAATGATGTGGAATTTGATTTCTATATAAATTTCTCCAAATCTTAGTGACAAGATAAAAGATCCGAGAGTCTTTTACCCTTTTTTATTGAAGCTGTGGATCATCAATTTGTCTCATCCAAAATGTTGAATGTCGAGAGACAATCCTTTCAAAGCTCGTAGACTCATAAGATTGACTAATGAACCTGGATCAATTAGAATTCGATTAACTATGACACCATCGCTCTTCGCAGAGGCATATAGCAGGCGATTGTGTTCTGATGTTCTGAGCATAAAATCTTCTTCAGAGAAGGTGACTGTCAGAAGGTCTTGAGATTGTAATACTTCATTCATACACCATTTGGCGAAGTACGCTTCATATTTCTCTAAATTCTTAAGAGTCTAAATTAATGTTTCACGGAGATCTTGCAACATCAAGAGGGCATCATACACACTCAACTATATAAGGATCTTTCTCAAGTGTGACAAGATGTTATAATCAACTCCTTTATCCATATTAAACTTCTTCTTTGGATCTTTAGGAATGATATTTTATTAACTTCTATAATTTTGTCCTATTTAAAAGGAGTATCCTTCTTCATCAATTTCTTCCTTTTGGTTGTGAATCTCTGATCGATGCCTCCAATGAATTTTTGATTGGTGGAATATGTATTTCTTCTTCAAGGCCAATCATCAGTTGAACCTCCTCTCAAGATATGGAGCGGTTTGGAGATCCCTAGACGACTCTCCAAGGTGTCGACCATCAAAACTTCATCACATATGACCCTTCTCTTAGGTACCCATTCTCGATAAGTTTTATTCTTTAGGAGTACAATTCAGATGTCATGCCACTATCTTTCTTTAAGACAGTTTCACTTCGAAGTTTTGGCCTCTAAATTTTCTTACCTTTTTATCGAGACCTTTCGATGGCAGATTCTTGAACTTGTGGTCCAAGTGTCACGCCTCGATGCTCACCATGCAGGACTTGAATTGGTTGACATATTCGAGGTTGTGTAGAGGTCTCCTGAGGAGTAATTCTCGATGGCGACTTTGATATTTTTTTCATTAATCCTTTCTTCTTAGAAATTTTGAGAACCCGATGCACTATTATATATACAGTTTTGAGTTTTCTCACTGAAGAAGCTGGAACCTGATGTTGTCAGATCCAGAAGGATTATTTGATTTGACCAATATAGTTATTTCACTTTACCCATCTTAGGCTATCAAACCTGTTATGGGTTGGAACACTCACTTCTAGTTTCACAATTGATTGTATAATTTTCTGCTTGAACAATAGCTATTGAGCATGCAGTTTAGCATTTCTCTTTCTCCACTATCTTTAGGTTAGCTTGCTTCCAAATGAAGAAGCTTCTACATGGCTACTTCTTCTTAAGGCTTCGGCCACTAAATTTATTTTTCTTTTTGGCAGGACCTTTCGATGGTGGATTCCTGAACATGTGGTTTAGGTGTCACGCCCCAATGCTCACTGTGTAGGGGTTGTTTAGAATGATCTTGAGTTCTTACTACCACTAATGGTATCTTTTGTAGTGGAACACTCTTATTTTCTTTGATAATTGAGCCTTGATATTTTTTCTTCATAAGACCCTTCTCCTTGACAACTTTCAACACCTTGTGCACTCTAGAGGCCAGAGTCTCAAGATACCTCTTTTGTGGGGTTATAGCTTAGTACCGTTGCCACCAGAACTGCTACTACTAAACTGATTGTTTGATATCACCAGTAGAGCTATTCCTTTTCAACCATTTCAAATTTTTGAATTTATTATGAGTAAGAATACTCGCTTTTGGTTATAAGATAGGTTTTATAACAGATGACCCAAGTGAGAGCTGATGAGCTTGCAACTCAACATTTCTTCTTCTCTGCCTTCTAATTAGTTTTCCTCTAGATGAGGAAGATTTAGTATCAAAAGGTTCAACGGGAGAGTGGTCGATTCCCAAGCGTGTGAAACTACCTAGTGATGGTTCTTTTCATGGCGGCACATCAAAATGACTAAATCTTTGAATAGAGAGGCTCTCTTTCTATGAACCTCAATAGCTAATATCATTCTGTCGTTATCCTCCCATAAGTTGGTGTGCACAATATAGCACATGGAGGATTGTTTATAGCGGCGATAATTGGGAAGTTTACGCTACCAAATTAGATGGTAGCTGTAGCATCCCGATATTAATAATAACATTAGCTAGACGGATGTTAGCTCCACGATCTAGCTGCATGATGAACAGTGTATTCTGAAGATCCATCGATATAGAGAACAAACAAATTAGTCATAAGAACATGATTGGCTTGAATTTAGTTTTATTGATAATTAGCTCTCTTTTTTTAAAATTTTTATTGTACTACACTATTATTATAGCTCATATTCGACTAGCCAAAGATGGAAAGAGAAATCTATCCTCAACGGAGTCACCAGAAATCTATGAGCTTAGAAAATTTGCCACTAACCTCTCAATTAAGAGAGTAGATTAAATGTCAATTAAATTTTTAGAAGGATGGAATAGTAGATTAGACCTTCAAAGATTTCATCCTTATTTTTTGAGAACTTTAGATCTTGTTCCAAGTTTCTTATAGGCGCAAGCACCTATATTTAATTAGCTCTCTTACTATTGAGAGAGAACTTGCGATTAAGGCTAGTCATTAGATTACTAAATGCATAGCGTATAATAGTAACATGTGGAGTTTTAAAATTTAGGTTTATGAAATTCATCATCATTTACTTGAAGCAGATGGCTGGGGGAATGATGGTGCAATCAAGATTCCATGGTTGTCATCCCAGTTATGGTCCAAGTCTACTTAGTCAAAGGGTAAGGATTCTTATCATATATGGTTTGAGTCGTCCAAAGGAACCTTGTAGACCTATGGTGGTGTTTATCTAAGGAGACAGACTTAAGTCCGTGTTAGTAGATAGAGGGCTTTTTATCCTATCATGTGCACCATATGATTCACAACTCAAAGGATAGAGTCATTGGAAGTATACAGGCTACAATCATGACCATAATATAATAGTGACATTTTATTGTGACCACTCGATTAGAGGAGTCTAGTCGTAACTGTATCATATGTAGAGCCTACTGACCAAACCATGCAATTAGAGGACACGAGCCACGTCCTTACTGGCATGAGATTGATTGATAGTGAACATAGAAATATGACATTGACCCCTTTATGCACTAGAACTTTCTTAATTTGTCACCTTTGACAAATAATTTAGAATGTGGGTTGAATTTTAGCTTTAAGTTTTTTAACTTGATGATTTTCTTTTAATCATTTTGAGCTTAATAATTCATCATATTTCTCATTTGAATTGATATTTAACTTATATTAATTTGATTTGAAATAACAATCATATTTTGATGAAAGTATCTCTCGATTGAAATCTTCATTCAACACAGTCATCATTAGGATATATAAGTTTGCTTGATCTTTTAGTTTATTATTTCAGATTTTATCGACTCTATTAATTTAATAATAGAGGATCAGATCTATTGTCATATGACAAAATTAGCATCTCAGATATTTTATTAAGTTGAAACTTTTATAATAGCATCATTAGATTTTTAAGTTTTGTTAACCCGGACCGAGTCCTAATACCCAACCGAATCAACCTCCAACATCCTCATTAAATTTAAGCTTTCGATAGTATCGAGGCCCATGTAAGTGTACTTAAGAATGATTGCATAATTCTAAGGCATTGAATTTGAGTTTTAATCATGCCTTATGATATGCAAAACTCATCACATTAAGTCATATGCATGTATTTTAATTCTATAAATTTAAACATGTGATTACCTTATGATGATGTTGCTTGCTTGTTCCATTTAAAATTTATACTTATTTTCATGTTTTGCTATCATGAATTCAAATGCAATGCCACTTCAAGATAATTTATTAACTTGTGATGATGTGTTATGAATCGGTGGCATTTATTTTAGTTCTTATCCAATTAATTAAGATAATCTTTATTTTGCTTTTGGTTTTGAATTCATTGAATTCTCAAACTTCAATAGGACCTAACTCCTATCTCGATGAGCTTGTAAGGTTCTGTAAATTTTGTTGATTCATTAAGTATTTTTTATTTTTCTAATGTATCACGTAGTGCAACTTCAAGTGATTATTGAAAGGCTTTGTACATGCTCCTTACCAAGCTTTCAAGTCTTTATAATTTTATCATGTATGATATTTATTCTTATTTGTAGAATAGTCATTAAATCCTCTTTAAGCTTGCTTGAATCTTATTATGATTTTTTTTAAAATTTTAGAACTCTCATATGTAATTTTGATTTTAATTTGATATTAAACGTAAGCTTGATTAGATTAATCTTTGGTTTAAGTGCTTTATTTTAATCTTGCTCAAACTTCATTTGCTTTATATATACATTAAAGACACAAATAATACAGAACCACAACTTATCCCACCAGATCTCTATTTTCTCTCTTCTCTTATACCAAACATCAAGCAGCTATCACACTTCCCAAGTTTAATAGATACAAGAATAATTTAATAGTAAAATGCAAGCAAAACTAGCGCATAAAAGAGATCATCTAAACACTCCACTCATCTTTTACTCTTTGGATTTGCCATATCATAATGCCCGCCACATATCCCTAGTGAATTAGACTCCATTTCAATCTCTTTCATGCCAAACATCAAAGCATTGTTATGAGAGAGAGCTGAAAAAAAATAAAAGAAATGAAAGTTATTTTCAGTGTACGGTACCTTGCTATAGTAGAATCCGGCAGTGCACCGCTACAATGTCGGTGCTACAGTAACGCACTATAGAGTTTCCGCTACAGTATTTTCGCTACGAGATGCAAGAGTTCGGCTCGGCTAGCTGGAGCGGAAGAATGAGAGGGTTGGGAGTGGGAGTTCGGTCCTGGGCTTGGGAAGTCACATGAGAGGGACGGACGGCAGCCATTCACGTGCTTGGCTCGTGCAGCTAGAGAAAGGAACGGAGGTGAGGAGGCCGATCGACGGGAGCTATTCCGTGTGAGTGGGAAGGCTAGCTTGTTCGTTCGGTTGGAAAATATCTGGGAGGAGGATGCTCGGTGCGGCTGCTATTCGTTCCAATGGAAATCAAATGGTTGCGGCTGTCAAATGGCTCGAATGGGGTTACGGATCATTAGGTATATATAGGCCCATTTTTCTTATTTAAGTGTCTAATTAACTTTAATTTAGTTTTTGGGCGACAAAATTATATAGTTAATATGTATGTCAATCCTAAGTTATTTTGACATTTTGGGTTCTTGGTTTCCATTTTCATTGTTTTTCAAATTTGTCAACAATTTTTAGTTCAAAATTTTTCATTGTCGTTTCCAATCACTCGATATTCGCACAAACTTGTCCGAATTGAACACAGACAGTCTCATTTGATGTGTTTCGACATTTTAACGCTAACTGCGTGATCAATTTAGTGAGCGAGATTGTCGGCCGTCGTTGTACCTCGACTCGATATCTCAGCGTACGCGTCGGCCGGTTCTTCTTGACGGTTTTGACCGTCGAATTATGCGATATGTATATTTTAATCAATTTCGGCGTTACGAAATCGCCAAATGCGTTCATCGATCGAATCATTTCGACTATTTTGGCGTCAGTATATTTCAACTTGATTTGTGCACTATTGGGTCGAATTGATTGAGCTTCGTCTTGTGTTCGAGCTCGGTCTAACTGGAGGGAAACGAAGAAACTGGAGGAAGAGAGAGATTTTATGCAAGGGAATGACTACACTATATATTTTTCAATATCCATATATTTCTGTATTTCAGAGTACATATAGGAGGAGAAGTTTGTAATGCACAGGGTAAAACTTCGCATACATTGACCGCTGCCTTGCTCTTTCTGGCCAGCGGTCGTTCAAAGTTACTGGCTGCCAGTTCCTTCACCTCACCACCGTCAAGACTCCTTCAATCATTTACCGCTGCTCACCGCCGTCGACGTCCTTTCATCGGTTATTCATGGCTGCTTGCCTCCGTAGAGACTCCTTTCCTCGGTCATCATCGCCCTTGTTGATGCACGGCGTAGCATGAGGCGCTGCAATCAAATAGGTTTCTTTTCATGATGCACGGCTGATTCAGAAATTTGTTGCTTTGTAGGTCTTCTATAAGATTATCAAACTTTGTTCTTTTCTTAAATTATGGAGGATAGAATTGTAATATTGGGAAGTATAATTTGACATATATATATATATATATATATATATATAGAAGATGATGATTATTACTGCTTTTGTATAATGATTGCATTAAAATTGTTATCATCAAATAGTTTCATTTTAATAGAAAAAAATACAACAAAAAAATAAAGAAATCTGAAGTGTCAAGATTCACGCTCACCCCGCCTCACCTCACGTATAAGGAAATCATAGAACGGTAAAATTAACTTTAAAAAATTAAGTCATATAATTTCAATATATTTGTTTATTCGTAAGAATGTGGAATCATCTAAATCCATTAACACATACTAATTATCCACAAAAATAATTAAAATTTAATTATTGCAATAACTTATTTAATGATTAAATTATTGATAAAATCAACTAAATGATCTAATTTTAATCACCCTTCAAATACAAACTTAGAGATCTAAAAACTTCTCTAGATGATGCACAACTAATAATTAAGAAATTATAAAATAATAGATGAGAAAAAACCTCAATAAGTAAAATCCCACTAAAACATATTAACTATAAGTCACAGAGCATAAATAAGATCAATTAAACAAATATAAATAATAATAGAATAACATATTATGATAATTATAAATAGTATAAAAAAGGGATTTTGAACTTTACAATCATTTAATGATGTTTTTATCATTCAATAAACTCATCAAACTTTATACAACTCATCATTTAATCGCAATCAAATGTGAAACATTCGCTTGCATGCAACTTATATTTATGCATATATAAATGATTTATCAACCATTTTATTATTATTATTATTATTATTATTATTATTATTATTATTATTATATAAATACACATAATATATATTTTACTAATATTATTATGCTAATTTGATACCAAAAAAGTAGGAACTCTCAATGAAATTCATAAATTTTTCGAAAGATTCATCTTACATTGAACACAAAGCCTAAAACATCAAAATAAAAACGTTCTATTGATAATGAAGACTTTATTAACTTGTATCATCAAAATCTGTTGGGTATTGCATATCAATATAATCATGATTTAAATGAATATTAGACATTTCTCTATAATTAAAAGAGGGATTTACATATATATATATATATATATATATATATATATATATATATATATATATATATATATACACATATATATAACACTCAAAATTATATATATTACATATTTAACATCTAAAAGTTAAATATTACAATTATAGCATTCAAAATATTCAAATCTAACAAAAATATAACTCTCCAATATATAATTTTTAAAAATATAAAAAATTCATCAAAGAAATATATTTTTAAAATAACATAAAAAAAAAATTGATCCAAATAAGCCCTAAAGATTTCAAAATTTTCTCTACATTTTTCAACCAAATTTGAGATTAATATCGAAAATTTTAAAATATATATATTTAACTTTTAATATAAACAATAAAATAAAAATTAATAAAAATTTTGTAATTAAGAGCATCTCAAACATTTTTTTTTCATATAAATAAAATTGTTAAGTGTAAAAAAACTATAAATGAAAGTTATCACATATATGATGACAACAAATTCACATCAACCAAAGTAATTGTCGAGTTTTACGGTTGATTCAAATCAAACAAAAATATTTGGGTCCGTATAAATCAAATACCATGAATTAAATTTGAATAATTAAACATTTTATGACGGCTTTAAAGAAGAAGTTCTGATGCGATTTACAACAAATGCTTTAATATAAAATATATTTTTTTGCAATAGATTTATATTTATATCATCATAGAAGTTCATTAATATATTTTAATTCCTTAATGCCAACTGAGAAGTGCTTGCCTCAGAATTCCGTCTTCAAATGGTTTCGATTAAAGATCTGCTTAGACTAGCTTGTTTAATACTTTAATTTTCATATGGCCATAACAAGGTTTTTTTTTTTTTTTTTTTAGAAAAAATTTATGATAAAAATTTATTTTTTCAACTAGATCTATTGTCATATGATAATTATAATGCAATTATCTAAGTTTTTAAAATATATTTATAATAAAAATATATATTCTAACTTTTTAATTTTTCTTTTTTCTATCACAATATTTTATAAAACTATCATGAAAAATAGTACATTTATTTTATTATATAAATTGTATTTATTTTATAATTTATTATTTATTGTTTATATATTTATCTTTTTATATATTTATTAAAATTTTTATATATTTTAAATATTTTTTAAATTATTTATATACTTAAAAATTTATATAATTTAAATATATAAATAACTAAATAAATTTATAAATAAATAAAATATATATATATATATATATATATATATATAATTAGTTTATTTATATAATTTATAAAATATTTATATAATTTATTCCTTTCTTTATTTATTTGTAAAATTATTTATTTATATATTTTAAGTATTTTTATATTATATATTAATAAAATTAATAAAAAATTATATATTTTAAATAATTATATTAATTAATAAAATATTAAATAATTTATAAATTTGTATATATAATTAAAAATATTTTTTAAATTATATATTTAATTATATATATATATTATTAAAATTAATAACTAAAATATAAATATTTAGTTATTAAATATTTTATAAAAAATATTTTTAAATTATATATTTTAAATATTTTAAATAATTATATTAATTAAAAAAATTAATAAAAATAAAATCTGCCGCTCTCTCTCTCTCTCCCCCTCTCTCTCTCTCTCTCTCTCACTCCCCTTAGTTTCTGGCTGTCCCGGTGCCCAAAAAAAAAAAATTTTGTCTTGCGCGAATATGGATGGACACACGTCGGCCAATTATCCGTCAAACGGATGATTAGGCCTATTTTTCTAAAAAAAATTTTTCATGTCTAAATTGCTAATTACAATTAATATTAAGCTTATTTTAAAAATAATCCTATTGATCACTAAGCCTATATATGTAAACTACGCCTCTGGCCTTGCAGGTCTATTGGAGCCAACAAAGGGAAGAAGTCGGAGAGGTTCGGTCTTCCTGCCCCCTCCATCATCTCCCACATCAAATCCTTCAACTCTTGAGCTGATTCAGATTTGAAATCTACCATATTGGTGGACAAGAAGGTGGTCGATATCAGATTGAGCACGGTGTAGAACGCTGCTCGAGCAATGCGCACGACCTCCCCCTGCTTCCCCCGATTATATGCAATGAGTTCCTGAACCATTCGCTGGCGAAGCAATTGGTTTGCATCGAGAGACTGTGTGCTGAAGAGGTGGGTCTTCATAAGAGTGCGGAGATACCTCCATGATTGATTTGGCCGCGAGCATACCACGGAGACCTCGTGGTGGCCAAAGTCTTGCAAAACATCAGGGATTTGTCGGCCGTAAATGTAGTGCGCTTTTGTTTTAAGTACTTCTTTTGCGGAGCTTGGTGAGGAGATGACGACTGTGTAGATCCTGCCAAGCTGGAGATACATGACTGGTCCATGGGTTCGGGCAAGGCAGGCCAAGGAGCGGTGGGGATTTTGGCCTAGCTCGAGTAGGTTGCCCAACACCGGCAGCGATCTTGGCCCTGGAGGAAGCGGTAAGTCTCTCGAGGATCCGCGTCTTAGAAAAAAGTATGACGACGGCAGTGAAGAAGACTGACAATAGAAGATATTTAGTCCACTCTTCCATTATCTTGTTTACACACGAGAGATATATCTACGGCTTCTATCTGGAGACACTTTTTATAAGCCATGGGAGGAGGAAAAATATTACGTGCGACGTAACTTTATCTTCAGATGTCAATCAAAACATAATACATATTCAATAATAAAATATGATTTTTTTTACTTTATAATGTTATAATGTAATAATGTCGTTAATGTTAACTAGCCTCCCCGTCGTTAAAATAGCGGAGGCGTTTGAATATGCAAGAAATTTAAAATAATATAAATAGATTTAGGCATAATATATTTTGGGTATTTTGCATCTCTATACTCACATGAGAATCTCATTTTTCAAAATTTAACGTAGGTTATCATATATTTAGTATATCCCATTATAAGATGTTTGGAGATGTTTCATAAAGAATTTGCTAGTTTTACTATTTTGAATGTGTACTCTCGGTACTCAGAACACCTTATTTTTTTCTTTTTCATTTGTCATATGTTTATCATAACTTGTAAGATGTTTGGAGATGTTTCATGAAAATTTCTAGTTTTTTGGAGTTTTTTTTATGTGTACTCTCGATACTTTTATGAGAATTTTAATTTTTAAAAATTTTTAACTATAGGACTTGTCATATGTTAAGTATATCCCATTATAAAATATTTGGAGATATTTCATGAAGAATTTATTGATTTTTGGAGCTGTTTTGCATGTGTACTCTCATGAGGGTATACCCTATTTTTTAAAAATTTTCAACTGTGAGACTTTTCATATGTTTAGTATATCCTATTGTAAGATGTTTTGAGATGTTTCATAAAAAATTTATTAGTTTTTAGAATTATTTTGCATGTGTACTCTCTATATTCTCATGGGGATACACCTTATTTTTTTCAATTGTATTGTCATCATATGTTTATCATAACCTATTAAGATGTTTGGAGATATTTCATAAAAATTTCTGGTTTTGGAATTTATTTTGTATGTTTCTCTACTCTCATAGTATCCCATTTTTCAATTTTTCAACTATGGAGTTTGTCATATGTTTAGTATATCCCATTGTAAGATGTTTGGAGATATTTCATAAAAAATTTAGTGATATTTGGGGTTGTTTTGCATGTATACTCTATGTACTCTTATGAGAGTACACTATATTTTTTCAGTTTTTTTAACTGTGAGGCTTGACATATATTTATCATAACTTATTGTAAGATGTTTAGAGATGTTTCATAAATAATTTTCTAGTTTTTGGAGTTGTTTTGCATATGTATTTCCTGTACTTTCATGAGAGTACACCTTATTTTTTCAGTTTTTTTAGCGTGGCTTGTCATATGTTTACCATAACATGTAAGATGTTTGGAGATGTTTCATGAAGAATTTACTTGATTTTTTGGGCTTTTGCATGTGTACTCTATACTCTCATGAGAGTACACTCATTTTTTCAAAATTTCTATGGGGCTTGTCATATGTTTAATATATCCCATTAAGATGTTTGGAGATGTTTCATGAAAAATTTGATAATTTTTGGGACTATTTTGCATGTGTACTCTCTGTACTCTCATGAGAGTACACCCCATTTTTTTTAAAATTTTCAACTGTGAGGCTTGTCATATGTTTAGTATATCTTATTATAAGATGTTTGGAGATATTTCATGAAGAATTTGTTAGTTTTTGGAACTATTTTGTATGTGTATTTTGTGTACTCTCATGAGGGTATACCTCATTTTTTCTATTTTTTCAACTCTGGGGCTTGTCATATATTTACCATAACATAATGTAAGATGTTTGGAGATGTTTAATGAAGAATTTGATAGTTTTTAGAGCTATTTTGCATGTGTACTCTATACTCATGAGTACACCATTTTTTCAATTTTTAACTATGGGGCTTGCCATATGTTTAGTATATCCATTGTAAGATGTTTGGAGATATTTCATGAAGAATTTCATAATTTTTGGGGCTATTTTGCATGTATACTATCTGTACTCTCATGAGAGTACACCTCATTTTTTTCAAAATTTTTAACTGTGGGCTTGTCATATGTTTAGTATATCCTATTGTAAGATGTTTGAAGATGTTTCATGAAATATTTGTTAATTTTTGAAGGTATTTTGTATGTGTACTCTTTGTACTCTCATGAGGGTACACCTTATTTTTTTAGTTTTTTGAATTATGAGGCTTGTCATATATTTACCATAACCTATTTTATGATGTTTGGAGATATTGCATGAAGAATTTGCTAGTTTTTAGAGTTGTTTTGTATGTGTACTCTCTGCACTATCATGAGGGTACACCCAATTTTTTTAAAATTTTCAATTATGGGGCTTGTCATATATTTAGTATATCCCATTTTAAGATGTTTGGAGATGTTTCATGAAGAATTTGATAATTTTAGAGCTATTTTGTATGTGTAATCTCTGTACTCACATGAGGGTACACCCCATTTTTCCAAAAATTTTAATTGTGGAGCTTGTCATATGCATAGTACATCCTATTGTAAGATATTTGGAGATGTTTCATGAATAATTTGGTGATTTTATATTTTGCAAATATATTTGTGTCTAAATAATGAATGAGATTAATGATTAATGATGAAGTCGTTTTATCAATATTATGGGCAAACTCTTTGCAGTTGTTCAATGAAAAGGAGGCATATTGTAATGTGATTATACATCAAATATTAGGAAGGATCATACTAGTTATTGGAAGAACTGAAGAATTTGAAATCAAAGGATTTTTTATGTGTAATAAGAAAGTTGTCAATCTAATTTATTAAATTTAAAATAGTACGATGAGTGGTTGTCCGACCATGATTAGATTTTTTATTGATTTAGATGAGAATTGGAAGGTTAAAAAATACAGAGAAGCCATAATCATTCATTGGTAAAGTCGGGTGACCTACATCTTCTCAATAAATACATCATGAGAAGATATGTTGAAGTCAATGATAAGTGGAATTAGATTGCGTTTAGCTATCTTAATAAGAAAGTTGGTAGTGTGGAGAATATTGGCTTCATAAAAGAGATGCTTTCAATTACATCCAAAAAGAAAGAAGATCAAGGATTTTGAATGGTGATAGTAATTCATTAATATAATTATTCAAGGAAAGGCAAGTGAAGGATGGGATGTTTGCATGGGATGTCCAAGTTGATGAGTTGGATAATTTAGTTTTTTTTGGAGCAATGACATGTCAGGATAGAATATGATTATTTTTGGGATGTCATAATTTTTTTTATACAAGTTATCAACTCAATAAATATAATATTATCTTTGCACCTTTTATTGGAGTGAATCATACAAAATATCTTATTTGGGTAGTCTTTCTATCGAGAAGAATCAATTGAGTCATTCATGGCAATTCAAAATATTTCTCTAGTTAATGAATGACATGCATCTATAACAATATTCATTCAGAGCAATAGCAAATTTATCAAAATTGCATTACCATACTAATAGGTTGTCTTTTATATTTAAGAAAGCTCCTTCAAAGGTATATTGCTTTAATAGTAATAAGATACAAGTCTCTTTTATATATGCATGAGTAAGTGTGATTCAGATGAGTTTGAGTAAATCTACCATCTAAGAAGGCAATTTGCATGATCATGCTTGGTTATGCATATATAAAATTAGATGCAAGTGGTTCACGCATTTTGTAAAGACTCATTACGTATGGGTCTCTTATCAACGCAACGTAGTGAGTCCATGAATAATGTATGTCATGGAATCTCTAAATCAATAAATTCAATCACAAATTATTTCTTGGGATTGTAGAAGGTTATGGGCACATGACAATGGAATGAATATGATGAATATTTCAAGTGTAGTCAGTCAGTAATTGTTCTTGTTATTAAGACTAGTCCAATTCTAAAATAAGTTGTTATGTTTTACACAAAAAATACAATGTTTGAAGAAGAATTTTTGTATAGAGTTGAGGATTAGCGAGAAAATGTATTGATGATAACCATAGTATTTGGTGAGAAACTTAGAATAAAAGTTCTTCCAAAATATGGGTATTCATTTTGACAAGACATGCATAAATGTAAGTTGTATTTGTAAAAAATTGAAATTATGGGGGTGCTTTGTTCATCAGTTTTAGTCGAAGATATTGTGCATTCGAGAAGTATCTTCTCATGATGGTCAACTAGAGCAAAGAGGGATATCTACTTTACTTGATTTTACAAGAACTTAAAGATGTATAAGGTAATGATAAAAATGAAACTGACATTACTTTTCGGAACCACATCAGTCGATATGCATATCAAATAAGCATCACGGCACAAGGTAATAAGAAAGCTGAGAAGTATATGCTAGGTTTCTTAAAAAAATTATCTAATAATGTCAATTCTATATTTTGTGGGAATTCACCTCTAACTGATAAAACGTTTAAGAAGAAGAAGTTTACTACAACAGATAAAGGAATTGACTTTTTAAAGGATCCAATTAAGCTGCGGCAAAGGGCGTTTCCAATGCAAGGGTGAAAGGATATTTGTAGAGAAACAAGAAAGCCAAGAGTAATTTTCTATCTCATTTATAGTCTTTAAATATTGTTAAATATTAAACAATTATATTTTTAATGTTATAGAGCGAAAAGAACAAGCTGTGAGGGGTGAAGACCATGTAGGGTCATTCACACCTTATTATGTTAGAGTGCTTTTCAAAGGTATGTAAATATAACACTTCATTCCTGATGTTACATATCTATGTATATGTATTTTAAGAATTTAAGCTCAACAATTCGGTCGGTTGAAGGGTACACTAGGCGATGATGGATATCATTCTAGGAAACATTTTATGATATCATTTAGTTGTCATGTGTTCTTGAATGTATATATTTTAATATTAATTTCATTGAAAGTGTGTCAATTAGTAGTTCTTATGTTGTACTTTAAAGGTAATCTTGTATGACTTATGTTGCTTATGTTTTTAATGTACTGCTGATATTTTGTATTTTAAATTACTAAAAATTTACCTCAATAGAGTCTGGGTTATATTACCAAAATTTATTGAATATTTTATCTCCAAACATGAGAGAATATCTAAAAAAAATTTGAGAAAATGGGGTGTACTCTGATGAGAGTGTAAAGAGTATACATGCAAAGCAGCTCCGAAATTCCACCAAGCAGCCTCCAATCAGCTTGTAATGGAATTTACTCAGCATATGAATGAAATAATGGATAGAATAGCTAAAAAAATTGAGAAAATAAGGTGTACTCTCATGAGAGTATAAAGAATACACATACAAAATAGCTCAAAACCCAGAGAAGCCTCTACGACTTTAATGGAATCTACTAAATATTTGATCTCCAAGCGGGATAGAATATCTAAAGAAATGGAAAATGGGGTGTATTCTCATTAGAGTATAGAGTAAACATACAAAGCAACTCCGAAAATTCACCAAGCAGCCTCCAAACAATTTATAATGACATCTACTAAACATATGAATGAAAGAATTGGTAGAATAGCTGAAAAAAAATTGAGAAAATAGGGTGTTCTCTCATGAGAGTACAGAGAGTACACATTCAAATTAGCTCCAAAAACCTACAATGAAGCATTCAAACAGCTTACAATGGTATCTACTAAACATTTTATAAAATGATACATTTAAAATAATTGAAAATGGGGTGTACTCATGAGAAAGAGTACACATAGACTCAATAATCTACCAAGACTTTCAAATAGCTTGTAATGACATCTACTAAACATATGAATGAAGAAGGGTAGAATATAAAAAACTAAGAAAATGAGGTGTACTCTCATGAGAGTCAGATACACATCATCAGTCAAAATCCACCAAGAAGCCTCAGAATAACTTATAACTTTGCAGAATTTTCTTAACTAAAATTTTCATTATTTAGGGAATACTAAAATAAAATATTGAAATTAATAGCACAAGTAGGTTTAAAGAAATTATCTTAATTTATATAAAACTTTCAACTATATTTTAGAATCTCATGAGAGTACATAGAATTACATATGCAAAATTGATTTAAAAACTCACAAAGCAGACTCCAAACAGCTTATAATGGCATATACTTAACATATGAATGAAAGAAAGGGTAGAATAGTTGAAAAAACTGAGAAATGGTGTGTACTCTCATGAGAGTATAGAGAATCTGAGATGCAAAAGCATCAAAACCCACCAAACGACTCAATAGCTTATAATGGCATCTACTAAACATATGAATGAAAGAAAGGGTAGAATAGCTAAAAAATGAGAAATTAGGTACTCTGAGAGTATAGAAACAACAAAAGCATCCAAAACCCACCAAGCATACTCCAAATAGCTTATAATGACATATACTAAAATATGAATGAAAGAAAGAAGAATAGAAAAAAATAAAAATGGGGTGTACTCTCATGAGAGTACACATTCAAAATAGCTCCAAAACCAACCACAGTTAGATTTCTAAACACTGCATTCATATGTACGTTTTGTACTCAACATTTCTATCATTATTTCATACTAAACAAAAAATAGCATAAGCAACTTCAGTTCGAAGTAATTCATTTTCTTTGGCCAATCTTGGTGCTCACTCATTGGAGGTTTCTTGTCGCTACCTCCATGTATTTGCACCAAACATCCACTCAACACTATTGGGTGGTAGACCACTTATCACCGATTATTCAGGATCGCTCTCTCAAAATCTGACATCTTGGATGAATAATTTGATCAAAGAGTTAAAATAAAAAAGGTCAGAGTTATGCACAAAGTATGACAATTGAAAATGAAGAATTCTTACAATATCGGGAAGAATATGGCCTTATGTTGGGTTTGGCAATGAGTCATAAAATACCAAGCTTTCTTAATATGCCCCACTAGTAGTGTCAATCGATTATTGATAACTAGAAGTAAAATTAAATCGACCCTTGAAACTTATCTATGTAACATCTTTGGATGAACATTTTGCTTTCTTTAGGTATGCCATATTTAGCATAACTGCAAGAATTCAAGAAAAAGTTTAAAATTAGCTTATACATCAAAACTTTGGAAGGCATCATATAACCCAAAACTCCATGCACTAACTCACAGTGTAGGCATGAGACATATAGATAGGGGACATATAGCCACGATAGTATACTTCTCGGTAGTAAAGGGCAAAGGCATCAACATGTATAATAGATCTAATATGTCGACTCATCAATTTGGCCTCTATAATGATATTGCCCGGTAGAAATCTGTATCACTCACGTATGTGAGAAGCATGAGAATGTGAGCATTACTAAATGAAAACGTGATTTTATGTATACATAATAAGATAAATTAAACAATGACTTGCTTATCCTTGAATCAGACGCACGAAGTGTCAATGAGTTGTGACATTGGCTTGGGTTCAGTTACGTATTGCTAGTCTTAACATATTATTCGAGTTAAAGTTGAATCTTCTAAGATGAAGAATACCTCCGCTCATGCTCTTCAACCACTATGATAGCAGTCATTAGTTCATCCACTGATATTGGAACATCTTTGTTAAGCTACATAAAAAAATTATTGAAATCATATTTTATTAGATTAATCTAAAAGGAAAGCAAAGTAATACCTCCTCTAGTGTTTGTACATCTGTGTAATAACAACAGTTAGAGTTATTTTGATGTGTGTCTTCTTGTACATTTGTGTGAATGGGAAGGATAGAACTTTCTTTTTCCTAAGCTGCCTAGCCTTCACACTATGTTTAATCTTGATAAAAGGCGCATTTTTCCTAGTGGAAGCCTCCACAAGAGCTTCCCCTGTGGTAGCCTCCATAGGAGCTTCCCTTATGGTAGTCTCCACAGGTGTTTTCCCTGTGATAGCCTCCTCAGGAGCTTCCCCTGCCATAGCCTCCATAGGAGCTTCCCCCATGCTATGACCCTTTTGTCCAGTAACCATCACCTCAATTGTAGCTACCCGCAAATCAATAAAATCGATTCTCTCAGTTATTGAAGCTTCAAAAAATGATACTCTTTCCCCTAAGGCCCAGAAACCTGAAAGCATCTTCTCTTCCACAAAGCTTTGTAGATGGGTACTAACAGATGGCAGGTTAAATACATTGGAAGGGGGAGAATATCGAGAAGAGACATATTGAGATTCATTGGGGGCTCCACTCCTTGGACTTGGAATGGGGCTGCTATTGGGCTCGATATGGGTTGTCTGCTGGATAGGGGGCACTATTTCAAGGAGCCAGGTCTCCTCCTCTGATATGTCCTCCAATGAAAGCGCATGTTACACAAATAAAATAATATGATGATTTATAATATGAATAAATACATTACGAGGTAAATGAAGTCAATTTATTTCACATCACCTAGTGTCCCAAACCAAGGAATCATCTGCAAAGTTTATTTTTGGCTATCGTAACATATGTGGTTTTGTAGAAGGAATGGGTGGCCTTATGATTCCTATGTGCTCTATCACCTAGATCTGCAACGAAGATTTACATAACTTAGCTTCAATGCATAAAATAATATAAAATTGAAGAGGCAAAATGTACCATTAGAAGAGTGCAAAGCCATTCATGTACCTAAGTGCCTTCTGTGTCAAAACTTTGGATGTAATACCATCAAATTGTGAAGCTAAGAAGCTCTAAATGGATTCTAGCCAATTATAATCAATAAATCTCTCTATGTCGTCGACATATGCTATCAATTCTGATACCACTCTATAATTATGATATATAAAAAAAGATTTGAAAGAAAAATTGTATGTACAACTACACAAATTGTGCTGCAATCAACGATCCAACTTCTCAATTTTATTCTTAAAATCAACTAAGTTGGACTTCAAAAGTGGGGATTTTTGCCATATGATCTTCTCCCCTCTATTTGGCATCCCTACAATTAATACAAACTTCATTGGGGGTGAAAGGAATGCATTGGCCACCAAAATAGAATGTCTACTTTTCTATATTCCAACAAGACATGATTGAAGTGAAGACAGCTAAATCTTGCTGAATTCCATGCATTCTATTGAATTGATGCAAATGTAGCCTTCTAAAAATGTCAAAAACTTCATAAATAAAGCGTTTTGAAATATTATCAAACACTGCTTTAATGCGGGTTGGCTTGCATCTGGAAGTTATCTTTTTCTCAAACATTTTAAACTTCAAAATGAAAAGTGAATTAATGAGAACATTATCTGCACAATGGAGGCCCAGAGAGCACACATGCAAAATAGCTCCTAAAACCAATAAATTCTTCATGAAACATCTCCAAACATCTTACAATAGGTTATGGTAAATATATGACAAGCCCCACATTTAAAAAAATTGAAAAAATAAGGTATACCCTCATGAGAGTATAGAAAGTACACACATAAAATAGCTTGTAAAACTAGCAAATTTTTCATGAAACATCTCTAAACAGCTTATAATGAGATATACTAAACATATGGCAAGCCCCACAGTTAAAAAAACTAAAAAATTAAGCTATACCCTCATGAGAGTACAAAGAGTACATATGTAAAATAGCTCCTAAAACCAACAAATTCTTCATGAAATATCTCCAAACATCTTACAATAGGTTATGGTAAACATATGACAAACCCCACAGTTAAAAAAACTAAAAAAATAAGGTGTACCCGCATGAGAGTACAGAGAGTACAAATGTAAAATAGTTCCAAAAAATAGCAAATTCTTCATGAAACATCTCCAAACATCTTACAATAGGATATACTAAACATATGACAATCCCCATAGTTGAAAATTTTGAAAAAATGGGGTGTACCCTCATGAGAGTATATATACAAAATAGCTTTAAAAATCAAAATTCAAAATGAAATATCTCTAGACATCTTAAAATCAGATATACTAAACATATGACAAGCCCCACAGTAGAAAATTTTGAAAAAATGGGGTGTACCCTCAAGAGAGTACAGAGAGTACACATGCAAAATAACTCCAAAAATTAGCAAATTCTTCATGAAACATCTCCAAACATCTTACAATAAGTTATGGTAGACATATGACAAGCCCCATAATTGAAAAAACTAAAAAAAATAAGATGTACCCTCAAGAGAGTACAGAGAGTACACATGTAAAATAGCTCATAAAATTAGCAAATTCTTCATGAAATATCTCCAAACATCTTATAATAGGATATACTAAACATATGACAAACCCCACAATTAAAAATTTTGAGAAAATGGGGTGTACTCTCATGAGAGTATAGAGAGTACACATGCAAAACAACTCTAAAAACCAAAAAAAAATTCATGAAACATCTCCAAACATCTTACAATAGGTTATAATAAACATATGACAAGCCCCACAGTTGAAAAAACTAAAAAAATAAGATGTACCCTCACGAGAGTATAGAAAGTACACATTCAAAATAGCTCCTAAAACTAGCAAATTTTTTATAAAATATCTCCAAACATCTTATAATAGGATATAGTAAACATATGACAAGCCCCACAATTAAAAATTTTAGAAAGATATGGTGTACCCTCGTGAGAGTACAAAGAGTACACATGCAAAAAATCTCCTAAAATCATCAAATTCTTCATGAAATATCACTAAATAGCTTACAATAGGATATACTAAACATATGACAAGCCCCATAGTTAAAAAAATTAAAAAATAGGGTGTACCCTCATGAGAGTACAGAGAGTACACATGCAAAATATCTTCAAAAACTAGTAAATTCTTTATGAAACATCTTTGAACATCTTACAATAGGTTATGGTAAACATATGACAAGTAGATTGAAAAAATTGAAAATAAGGTGTACCCTCATGAGTACAAGAGTACACATACAAAAAGCTCAAAATTAGCAAATTTTTCATGAAATATCTCCAAACATCTTACATTGGGATATACTTAATATATGATAAGCCCAATAATTAAAAATTTTGAAAAAATAGGATGTATCCTTATAAGAATACAAAGAGTACACATACAAAATAGCTCCAAAAATTAACAAATTCTTCATGAAATATCTCCAAACATCTTGTAATAGGTTATTGTAAACATATGACAAGCCCCATAATTGAAAAAACTAAAAAAAAATAAGGTGTACCCTCATGAGTGTACAGAGAGTACACATGTAAAATAGCTCCTAAAACCAGCAAATTTTTTTTGAAATATCTCCAAACATTTTGCAATAGGTTATGGTAAACATATGATAAGCCCCATAGTTAAAAAAATTGAAAAAAAATAAGGTGTACCCTCATGAGAGTACAGAGAGTACACATGCAAAATAGTTCCAAAAATCAGCAAATTTTTCATGGAACATCTCTAAACATCTTACAATAGGATATACTAAATATACGACAAGCCCCATAATTAAAATTTTTTTAAAAAATAGGGTGTACCCTCATGATAGTACAGAGAGTACACATGCAAAAAAAGCCCCAAAAATTATCAAATTCTTCATAAAATATCTCCAAATAGCTTACAATGCGATATACTAAATATATGATAAGCCCCATAGTTGAAAAACTGAAAAAATAAGGTGTGCCCTCATGAGAGTACAAAGAGTACACATGTAACATATCTTCTAAAACCAATAAATTCTTCATGAAACATCTCCAAATATCTTACAATAGGTTATGGTAAAAATATGACAAGCTCCACATTTGAAAAAATTGAAAAAATAAGGTGTACCCTCATGAGAGAGAAGAGAGTACACATTAAAAATAGCTCCAAAAACCAGTAAATGTTTCATGAAATATCTCCAAACATCTTACAATAGGATATACTAAACATATGATAAGCCACAGAGTTGAAAATTTTGAAAAAGCCGGGGTGTACCCTCATGAGAGTCTCATATTAAATAATCACAAAATTATCAAATTTCATGAAACATCTCAAACATCTTACAATAAGATATACTAAACATGATAAAAACGCTAAAACTTTTAAAAAAATGGAGTTTACCCTCATGAGTACATAAGACACATACAAAACGACTCAAAAGAAAGTAGTCTCCTTTCCTTTAAATAACTCAAATGTGCTTCTATTCGACAGTGAGAATAAATGTGAAAACCCTAAAATCTTTAAAGTTCAAGAATGCATGAAGAAATACCTCATGGTGTCGCCTATAATACCTCAATTTTAATGCCCAAAATTTAGCAAATCTGAATGTTGGGCCTTTCAGGGGCCAGAAAAATTTCACAAAATGAAAATACCTAAAATTTTCTAAGGCTCGGAATCTGGAATGTCCTCCAATATTTCTCTCATTGCTTTAACAGATAGGGTTAAATCGCGACATCGTGCGTTACATATAAAAAAAAAAATTCATATTTTATTACTCGACACGTGTTGCATTCCGGTTGGCGTCCGGACGTAAAGCTACATCCGGACACCGCACGTAATATTTTCTCCTAGGAGGAAGGACAATCCCACATGGCCTCGTGCCGATTCTATTTATCAAGGCTAAAATTTTAAATTATGAGCAATTAAAATTTTAATCAAGTAATTAGGCATAAAAAAATTTAAAAATAGACCTAGATTTGAACTGCTTACGTGATTGCCGTTATATCACCGTTCAATAAGCTTATATTTTTTATTTTTTATTTAAAAAAATAAACTCATAGCACCCTTTATTTGGCCGTATTGGGTTTATCTAGTGTTAGATTTTAGTGTGCTTGGTATCGTTGGAAAGGTAATAAAATTTTCTACAACTTTTATGTTGACAACTTTTGAATATTCTCACCCAGGTCACCGCAGTTTTTGAGTTTGTATAAATTCTAATGATGCAAAAATACAGAAATTGGCATAGCCCCTCTTTTTTGGCCGCATTAGGCTCATCTGGTGTCATATTTTAGCATGTTTGATATCTTTGGAAATATAATAAAATTTTCTACAACTTTCATGTTGACAACCTTCGATGATTATAGCCCGGGTTGCCTCAGTTTTTGCATTTTTATAGAAATTATTGATGCAAAAATAGTGGTTATTATGGTTGTATCTCTTGGATTTTAGGGTGCTTGGTATCATTGGAAAGGTAATGAAATTTTCTACAACTTTCATGTCGACAACTTTTGAAGATTCTCGCTCGATCAAAAAAGGGAGGGTGCGCCAATTTTTGTATTTTTGAATCATTAAAGTTTATACAAACACAAAAACTACAGTGACCCGGGTTAGAATCTTTGAAATTTGTCGACATAAAAGTTGTAAAAAATTTTGTTACCTTTTACATACCCTCATGAATATATCTTTAAAAGGGGTTCTTATTTTAATTTTTAAAAAAATAAAATCTTAGTCCGTTGAATGATTTGGCGACATGATATTGTTAATTCAATAGGCCATTTTATTTTAAATTTTATTTTTGTGCTATTACTTAATTAAAATTTTATTGAGGCCTAACTTATATTACATATTTAACATCTTAAAATAAATATTACACTTGATATGGCTCTCAATACCAGTCACAAATCTTGATGTCAAAGCATATGATTTTGAGTCAAAGATCGAGATCAGCACTTAAAATATCATTGGAATCTTTGGGACATCAATTAAATATCAAAGCTATCAAATATAGTGTGTTTATAGTCAAATCGGCGTCTCGTGGCCGGGATCTAATGAGCCTAAGATCTCATAATTCACTTCATTTGGGCATCCAAATGCTCAAAATACATCAAATGATCAAGGAATCATTCATCCGATCGAGGAGTGGTATGGCCTTACATGAATTTCAAGAATGCCCTCCCATCTATAAATAGGCCTTCATTCCTCACATGAAGGGGGAGTGAAGAAGAAGCTAAACAAGTGAAGAGAGGAGGTCTGAAAGCAAGAAGAGGAAGAGTCAAAGAGGAAAAGCAAGTGAAGTGAAGAAGAGGAGGAGAAAAGTGAAGAAGAGGAGTGAAACAAGAAAGAAGGAAGAGTCAAACAAGGAAAGAAATCGAAAAAAGAAGTCAAGGAAGAAGTGGAAGAAGAAGTAAGAAGAAGCAAGTGAAGAAGAGGAGGTCCCAAACAAGAAAGAAGAGGAAGAGTCACAAGGAAGAAGGAAGAGTCAAGAAAGGAAAGGAGATCCAAGAAGAAGGAAGAGTCAGTAAGAAGAAGGAAGAGTCAAACAAAGAAGAAGAGGAAGAATCAAAGGAAGAAGAGGAAAAGCTAAGCAAGGAGGAAGAAGCTCAAGCTTGAAGATCCTCCAAAAGGTCGCACCCACTTCGGATCATCAACCACCATCACTTTCGCCATGATTGTCGCATCTCCACCTACTACCAGCAACCATTACAACCTGATCGTTGTTACATAGCTGTTTTTCCTCCCTCATATGCAATCCTGTAATCTTGTATCAGGAAGACTCTATACTCTGAAATAGATACATAGTGGAAGCTTTTTACTGGGCTAGGCCCCATGGTTTTTCCCCTCTTTTCGAGGTTTTCGTTAAATTGCAGGTGTCTCTTGTTCTTTTAATTATTGTGTCTTTGGACTAATTGACAAGGCTAAGGCATAAACTTTCACTCTCTGTCGGTTTTCTACAAGCAGTTTGGCACCGTCTGTGGGAAGAAAAACCCTTCAACCACAATTTTCGTGAACATCCACGTTATGGCCAATAGGCACAACACTCGTTACAACGGAGCCTCCCACTCCAACTCCCGTCATTCTCAAAACCCATCCCACCAAGGATGCCAAGTTGAGGCGGGCGAGAATCTCTTTGGAAGATCGTGTCCATCGAATGGAGAGTCTCAAAATAAAATGATCCGACTTTTGCGAGGACTACAACGGCCACTACGCAACGTATCTCCCAAGATCGGTTGCGGGAGGTCAAACGCTAATCCTCCCGACGGAGCTCCTCCCGTGGAGCGTAAATCTCCTGCTAGTTCCACTCATCCATCGTGCGTCACTCAATTTACTAATCCACCTCGTTGTTGATAGCTTCACACATGCTCATCTTGTTAATCCTCGTCATGACATTGCGCAAGTCTACATACAAGATGAATTTCACCTTCAAGGCAATCATCTTCACCCACAGCGGTTAGGAATCCTCACCTTTATCTAAGTCATTCTCCAACATCCAATTCCGTAGGTTTCAAGCTTAGAGCATTGATTCATGATGGGACAATGACCCACCCGAACACATCGACCATTTCTGGGGTATCATGTATATCCAACGAGCTCGACACCTTTGCTTTGTCGGTCTTTCCGTTACCCTCAAAGGGCAAGCTCGCACTTGGTTCTACTCTCTTCCAAGGGGATCCATCCACCTTTAACTTGAACTGGTTCTTTGTGGAGCAGTTCATTACAAATGGGATAAAGATTCCTCCCATCTTTCCTGACAAAGCGAGGTGAATCACTCAAAGAATACTTCCAAGGTTCTCCTTAGAAGCTTGCCAAATACACCGGGTAGACCGAACTATTAAGGGAGTTTTCTTGGAGGACTCCGTCGGAACTACTATTAATCATGCGGGACACGGTCGCTCATATGCGACTTAGTTCATCATGTAGAAGCACAAATCTCCGTGATGAAGCTATTAATGCTCATCGTAAACAATTTGAATATCGGAAACACAAAACACCCGGAAATGTGGGACAGCCCATCAAAAGAAGCGACAAGGTAGTGGTGATCTCCTCCGACCCCATATCAACAACGTGAACCTCAGGAAAAGACATACACAGCTGAACACATCTGCGTTAACCTCACGATGGCTATTCCAATGAAAAAAATATCAAGTGGCATCCATTGAAAGAATTGAGAAAATCGAGCAATATTGTCATTTTCATGCGTGGACATACTCAAGCATGCATACAACTCAAGGAAGAAATCGAGAGACTCATTCAATAAGAATATCTACGCGTTTGTGAAGAATCGACCACCTCAAACAAACACACCTCCGTTTGGGGACAATTATCACAATAACCAAATAATCATCAAATAATTGGAGAAATTGAAACAATCGCGGATCGATACTACATAATCAAGTTCTCATTCACATCCAAAGAACCGAGTTGAAGAAGTCGTATTGATCATTCCATCACTTTCAATGATTGACTTAGAAGGAGTCCATATCCCTCATCAAGATCCACTTGTCATCGGTAGGATCGTGATCCTTGTTATAACGTTAAAAGAATTTTGATCGACAATGGGAGTTACTGATGTCTTATTTTACTCAACTTTTCTTAACATGGGCGGCTAAGCAAAAGCTCCAACTCCATTTGGACCACTATATGTGTTTGATAATCACCCGATGCGGTGAAGGGACAATCACTCTTCCTTACCCTCGGAGAATTCCCTCGATAAGTGACTCATTTAATCCAATTCATGGTGGTCAAGTCGGTCATATAATGCAATCTTGAGGCCCTCAATCAATTTTGGTGCTATCACTTGATTGCCTCATCGAAGATAAAATTTCTACCCGGTGGAGTTGGGGTGGTTTGTGGAAATCAGCGGCTCAATCATGTTATCTCACAAGCTGTGCCCTTCCATCACCTTGACATCGAAGATCTTAACTTTGAGATGAAAGAGTACCTCAAAAGCTTCCCTAGAAGATTTACTCTCAATAGCATTATCGGATGACCAACCATTATGAGCGATTAAGTGGGATCTTTACTCTCAAGAACAAAGGGAAAAGTATAAATTTCTTGCATTAAATCAAGACATATTTGCTTGAGTCCTGATATCGGGGAACCGACAATGTAATCACACACTCCCTCAAAATTAATCCAACGTTCAAACCAATCATCCAAAGAAGCGAGTTTTGCAGATCGTCTTGATATTGAACAAGAAGTTAACAAGCTCATAGAAGCGGGATTCATAAGTGCATTACCCAACATGGCTAGCAAATGTTGTCATGGTTAAAAAAAAAAACATGGAGGATGTGTGTTGATTACTGACCTTAATAAGGCCCGAAGGATAGTTTTTCTTCCTCATCGATCAATTGGTGGACGCTACGTCCGGACATCAAATGCTCAGTTTTTTGGATGCTTATTCTGGGTACAATCAAATAAAGATGAACCCAACAAATGAAGAGGCTACAGCATTTCAAACATACCAAGGTTTATACTGTTACCAAGTCATGCCATTTGGATTAAAAAATCGGTGCTACTATTCGCCTTATGAATAAGGTTTTAAAGACCTGTAGGCACATGGAGGTGTATGTGGATGACATGTTAGTGAAAAGCTTAGAAAAGTCACAACATATTTGGACTTAGAAGCATGTTTTGACCTTCTTGCTATAACATCTGACTTAACAAGTGTGCTTTTGGGGTTACGTCGGAAAATTTCTTGGATTTATGGTAACTCACCGTGGGATGAGGCTAACCACGAGAAAATCAAAGCTCTCCAAGATATGATTCCTCAAAGAATATCAAAGACTCCAATTTGAATGGTCAATTCGCATTATCCGTTTCTAGCCGTTACGGGGACAAATACTTATTCTTTAAAATATTGAAGGAGCTAAAAATAATAATTTCAATGGACCGATGAATGTCGGTATGCTTTTGAGCAACTAAAAGAATATCTAGCATCTCCACCCGCTATCCAAACATATTCAAGGAGAAAGCGTTATACTTATATCTTGCAATTTCTTCCCAATAAGCTCGTTTTAGTGCGAGAAGAAGATGGGGGCACAACAACCAATTTATTACATCAGCAAAATTCTCTCTGATATAGAGAGTCGTTATCCATTTGCAGATAAAGTGGCTCTGGCGTTAGTTTTCTCAGCGCAAAAATTGCGTTCATACTTTCAAGCTCACACCATCGGCATTTACACTAATTTACCGTTAAGGGCCATCTTACAGAAACCAGAAGCATCTGGGAGGTTAATCAAATGGTCTGTAGAACTGGAGAATTTGATATAAATTTTCTACCTCGGCCCGCCATAAAGTCTCAAATACTTGCAGACTTTATGGAATACAACCAACTCTAGAAGAGCTATCTCACGTGCCTTTCATCTCCTCAATGGACTCTCTATGTTGATGGAGCTTGAGATCAGTCTGGTGGGGGATCTACTTGTTCCCCACAAAATACCCAAAGTATGGACTTGCTTAAAATTCCACGCAATTAATAACATGGCGAATATGAGGCTCTCATTAGGTTGAGACTACATCATTGCGAAGCCCAAAACTTAGTAATTCACTGCGACTCCCCACTTGTTGCCTCCCAAGTTGGAGGAGATTTTAATACTCATAATCCTCAAGGTGCAATATCTCCACTTGGTAAAATCCCTTCTTATTCATTTCAAGACACACCAAATCATCCACATACTACGAGAGAAGAATACTCGGTTGCTAAGCTTGCTACCTCTACCACCGAGATCTATTTAAGAGAAAGCATGTTGAAGAAATACATTTTCCTAGTATCCAAGGGTCATGGGTAATTCAAACTATTGATGAGGAAAAGGAACGCCGGATGTAATCGATCCTATCTTTTCTACAAGAAGGAACCCTTCCTGAAGATCCAACTGCAACTGCCTCCTCAAGACAAGCTTCAAACTTTACTATTATTGAGGTGAACTATACAAGCGAGCTTTCTGTCCATCTCAAATGCCTTCTACCTTCGTAAGTCGACACTAAGAGAGGTTCACTGTGAATATGTGGAGAACACCTTGGAGGAAGAGCATTAGCCCTTAAAATCATGAGGCAAGGGTTTTATTGGCCTACAATGAAACAAGATGCCTTGGAGTTCACAAAAAATGTGCAAGTTGTCAATTGCATTCTAACCTCCCTCACATGCCACATGCAGAACTCTCATCCATTCAAAGCCCGTGGCCCTTTGCTCAGTGGGGGATTGATATCATGGGACCTTTTCCAATAGCATCGGGGCAACAAAAGTTCATCATTCTAGCCGTCGACTACTTCACCAAATGGGTAGAGGCCGAACCACTCGCTAAAATCACAGAGGCAAATGCCAAACAATTTGTCTGGAAAAATATAATATGTCGATTCGGTCTTCCTGCAAAGATCATCACTGACAACGGAACTCAATTTACTGGAAAAGTCTTTACGTCCTTTTGCAAAGATCTTCACATTCATCGCATACTACCGTAGCACATCCTCAAACCAATGGGCAAACCGAAGTTACCAATAGGACCATACTCAAAGGACTAAAAATACGTCTTGAGAAGGCTGGGGAGCAATGGGTTGATGAGCTTCCCAATATTCTTTGGGCCTACCGCACCACGTCACGCACCCCAACCGGTGAGACACCATATAACTTGTGTTTTGGTTTATCATACCGGGTGGATATCGGGTTCCAAGTCCAAGAGTCAGTTTGATCATGGTAGTAATGAAGAAAAACTCGGCAAAGACCTAGATCTACTCCCCGAAACTCGTGATATGGCTCTACTTCGGACTGCTTCCTATCACCAACGGGTAGCTCGCCACTTCAAAGAGTGAAACCTCGTCCCATATCCGTTTGGCGACTTGGTCTGAAGTCTCGAGGTTGCAGGCAAAGGCCCTCAGCGCAATAAACTCTCATCTCTCTAGGATGGTCCGTATATATTTATAGCTATGGTCAAGCAGAACGCTCGTCAAGGACCCGTAAGGAAAAACTCTACCTCGAACTTGGAATACTAAGAATCTTCAAAATATTATCGAACTCTCATCGCATAATTATTGCAACTTTATCTCGTCTGTCATTTCATCCTCATATAACTGACCCCACCTAGTGGGATTAAAACTTGTTGTTATTGTTGTTGTTGTCATCGTCGTTATTGTTCAGTTGTTGTTTTCTCTTGAAGCTCGTACCCGTGTCTTATGATTATATCATTGAACTAGTGAATCTACAGCTTTGTTCTAACAAGATTTGCTTTTTCTTTACTTTTCCTCCCACTTGAGAAATATACAACTCATGTTACATCTCAATTGGGACATGATCAATCCCAAGGGGACTTGATCGGATCTCTTCCATACGGGTTAATGTCATCGAGCAAAAACTCTGACAAATAACCCAGGATAGGTCAAAACATCCTTGGTGGACTTCCCACGGCCTCTTCCATACGGGTTAATATCATCGAGCAAAAACTCTGACAAACAACCCAGGAAAGGTCAAAAGGTCCTTGGTGGACTTCTCACGACCTCTTCTATACAGGTTAACGTCATCGAGTCACACTCTGACAAACAACCTCAGATAGGTCAAAAATCCTCAGTGGATTCAATTCAACCTCTTCCATACAGGTTAACGTCATCGAGTCACACTCTGACAAACAACCTCGGATGGGTCAAAATCCTCAGCGGATTCAATGCAAGCTCTTCCACACAGGTTAACGTCATCGAGTCACACTCTGACAAACAACCTCGGATGGGTCAAAAATCCTCAGCGGATTTAATTCAACCTCTTCCACACAGGTTAACGTCATCGAGTCACACTCTGACAAACAACCTCGGATAGGTCAAAGATCTTCGTCGGCCGCCAACCATCAGTATTTGCCACCGCTGGTTACTGCTACTGCCGCCGGCATCGCCGGCACGTAGTCACCATTATCTCGCATTATCCCATTAACTATCGACACTGGGCCACTATATCGCTGACTACTCGCCATTGCTAATTACCCTGCCGGCTAACCACTATATTACCGCTGACTACGCGGTCTGCCTCACTACTGCCGTGCCATCGCTTTCCAACCATCGGCAATCTCGCCGGGTTACCACCATCGTTGGCCGGTTATCCTCATCGGCCGCCATCATCGAGCATCTTCGCCCATCTTCGGTGATCGCCTCCGAACCCGGACGGTCCGACGAGGCCGGTAACTGGAACACGATGTATGCCGGGCCTTTGATCGCCTCTAACCGGACGGTCCGACGACCCAGAACGGAACCACGACGATACCGTGGCCTTGATCGCCTTCCCAACTGACGGTCAACGAGTCGCGAAACGGAACACGATGTATACCGTTTTGATCGCCCTAACCCGGACGGGGACGAGGTCGCAAACCGGAACCACGACGATACCGGCCTTGATCAACGGACGGTCCGACGGGGAAACAAGAACCACGACGTATGCCGGCCTTGATCGCTTCAACGACGGTCCGACGCGGGCGCGAACCGAATCACGTGAGTATCGGCCTTGATCGCCTCTAACGGACGGTCCGACGTCGGAAACGGGAACCACGACGTATACCATGGCCTTGATCGCCTTCCTAACCGACGGTCGACGAGGCCGAACCGGAACCACGACGTATACTGTGGGCCTTGATCGCCTCCTAACCCGGATGGTCCGACGGGGCCGGTAAACCGGAACCACGACGTATACCGTGGGCCTTGATCGCCTCCTAACCCGGACGGTCCGATGAGGCCGGTAAACCGGAACCACGATGTATACCATGGGCCTTGATCGCCTCCTAACCCGGACGGTCCGACGAGGCCGGTAAACCGGAACCACGACGAGTGGCCTGATCGCCTCTAACCCGGACGGTCGACGGTAAACCGGAACCACGACGTATACCGTGGGTCTTGATCGCCTCCTAACCCGGACGGTCCGACGGGGCCGGTAAACCGGAACCACGACGCATACCGTGGGCCTTGATCGCCTCCTAACCCGGACGATCCGACGGTTGCAGAACCGAACCACGACATATACCGTCCTTGACGCCTAACCAGACGGTTGACGGCCGGTAAACCGGAACCACGACGAGTGGGCCTTGATCGCTTCCCTAAATCACCTCGAACGCTTCTTGATCGCCTTCTTGATTGCCTCCAAAGAACCTCACTCAAGAAGAAAGGGAGGGAAAGGTGTTCTCCCTCTTACCCTGGGGTATTTATGGACACAAAAGGGTAAAACCTCTCAAAAATGGATCAAAACGGCTCAAAATGGCTCAAAATGGCTCAAAAATGGCTCAAAACGGCTCAAAAACGGCTCAAAACGCTCAAAACCTTCAAATTGGCCGGCTCATGGGGCCAGCGCACGATCCAGCGAAGGCTAGCGACAAGGCGCACCGCGAGGCCCGCCCGCCCCATTCGCAGGTCGTTTCACATTCAACCGTCACTGACGGACTCACACGGACCTGCGACCAAACTGCCACGCTGAATGGCCATGACGACACTGCTGCGACGCAGATGGCGAAGCCTGGCTGGCGAACCACCCGCTGCGGCTGCTCACAGGACCAGCGCTGCCCGCGGCCGCGCACGAGCCCGCCGCCTCGACGCATCGCTGGCCGCCCGAGAGATTTGACCGATGCACCATCTCCGCCTAAGACTCGCAGCCGCTGCGCCAAGGCCAGGGCCATACGCTACGGCGCCATCCCTTCCGCCTCTGAAACACCGAAAACTTCCAGTTATTTTTCGAGCATTTGACACATATATTTTTGGATGATTAATCTAATGTCATCCAAAAATAGGGGAGCAACTGATATGGCTCTCAAAATACCACTAGTCAAAGCACAAATCTTGATGTCGAAGTATATGATTTTGAGTCAAAACCGATCGAGATCAAGCACTTAAAATATCATTGGAATCTTTGGGACATCAATTAAATCCCAAAACAGCTCTCAAATATGGGGTGTTTATAGTCAAATCGAGCGTCTCGACGAGCCGGATCTAATGAGCCTAAGATCTCATAACTCTGACTTCATTTGGGCATCCAAATGCTCAAAATACATCAAATGATCAAAGGAATCATCTGAGCGTCCGATGAAGTGGTATGGGCCTTACATGAATTTCAAGAATGCCCTCCTCCCATCTATAAATAGGCCTTCATTCCTTACATGAAGGAGAAAAGGAGTCAAACAAGTGAAGAAGAGGAGGTCAGCAAGAAAGAAGAGGAAGAGTCGAAGGAAGAAGGAAGAGTCCAAAGGAAGAAGCAAGAGTCAGCAAGGAAGAAGGAAGCAAGTGAAGTGAAGAAGAAGAGGAGTCAAACAAGTAAGAAGAGGAGCAAGAAAGAAGAAAGAGTCAGAAGGAAGAAGCTAAGAGTCAGAAGGAAGAAGAAGAGTCGAAGGAAGAAGCAAGAGACCGAGTGAAGTGAAGAAGAAGAGGAGCTCAAAACAAGTGAAGAAGAGAGGTCAAAGCAAGAAAGAAGAGGAAGAGTCCGGCAAGGAAGAAGGAAGAGTCAGAAAGGAAGAAGAAGAGTCAAAAGGAAGAAGAGGAAGAGTCCGAGCAAGGAAGAAGCGGAAGAGTCCGAGCAAGGAAGAAGAGGAAAAGTCTAAGCAAGGAGGAAGAAGAAGCCCTGAAGCTTGAATATCCTCCAAGCAAGGTCGCACTTTGACTGGCCATCAACCACCATCACCCACTTTCATCGCCAATTGTCTGCAGATCTCCACCTACTACGAACCAACCATTACAACCGATCGTTACATAGCTATTTTTTCCTCCCTCATATGCAATCAGAATCTTGTATCGAAGACTCAGTACTCAAAGATACATAGTGGAAGCTTTACTGGCTGGGGACCTGGTTTTTCCCCTCTTTTCGAGGTTTTCACGTTAAAATTCGGAGTGTCTCTTGTTCTCTTTAATTACTGACTAATCGACAAGGCAAGGAACTTTCACTTTCACCACATGATTTTCAAGCACGCAACACTCATGGCACTCAAAACTTATAAATCTAACAAAATATGACTCGTTAAAAGAAACAAATTCTCATCATGCCGTTCACCTACGACAAAACCTAGCTCACCATCTTCACCGCAATCTTTGTTAAGGTTCCCTGATTTGTCCAACGCCAAGGAATATTGATTTGTTATGTGAGCACTATAAAATCTTTTTCTTTCATGGAGCTATGGTTAAAATTATGCTCTTAATGTGAAAAAAGAAACTCTAAGATATCCATTGAACGTATCATATTCTCGAGTTTGAGATCGATGAGATATTAGTTATCAAAATAAAGATTGGAGATGCTAGTCAAGTTGAGATGATCTCAACTAGTAGAGGAAGGAGGAATGTTCAAAATAATCTCCAAAGAGAATGATGGAAGAATTTACAAATCTAAAGGCAGATGTTTCTCGATTTGTTTTTTTCATCTTTAGGATTTGTAATGACAGAAAAATGCTTCATCATTACTTTTATAGACTACTGAACAAAATATTTCTTCTTAAATCAAACATTTGAGTAACCAATGGTAGAGAGAATGTGCACAGGTTATTAAAAGAAGAATAATCACTTTTTTGTCCTATTATTCACTACCCTATAAAAAAAATAGTTTAAAACCCAACGAGTAAAAGATAGAATGAAAGAAACTGAAAATAAAAACATAAATTATGCCCACTAATCCGAAGGAATCCTTTACATTAGTTGTCAAGCAAGGCTAGATGGAAGCATCAGCCATGTAGATGATTTGAAGCGGCATCCTTTCCGGTGGAAGAAACCCATTCATGCAAATGCAGAAGCTTCTTCCTTTAGCCATGGGAATTTTGATGCTCATCTTAACTAAGGTGGAGACGGGTGCGATAAACAGGCATGCGAGCTCCAGCTTGTAGTTGAGGTTGAGCTTTCTCCAAAATGTGAATTTTGGCTGCAAGTTGCTACCCCCGCAAGTAATCCCGGCGAAGTTTCGGCAAGGGACGCACGGCAAGTGACGTTCAGTCACAAGCGGTGAATGGCAATGGGCCAAGGGTGACGGATGTTTTAACGGAGAGTTATTTTTGTTAGATTTGAATATTTTGAATGCTATGACTGTAATATTTAACTTTTACATGTTAAATATGTAATATATATAATTTTGAGTGTTATGTATGTAAATCTCTTTATTTTATGTAAAAAAATACCCATGGCATTTATTGAGTATTTTGATTAATTTTAAAAAATTATCACCTTCAAATATATTCCATTTTAAAATAAATTATAAAAAAAATGTGATCCCAAACAAATAAATGTCTTAACTTACATAAGAAAACTATCATTTTTTATATACTAATATGGATCTTCCCTTTAACATATCATTCAGAGTAAAAATTAGTAAAAAAAATTTGCTCAAAATTTTTCTAAAATTACTCAAAGTCCCATCTAATGATTTTATTGAGCTTAAAAAATATTAAAATTTAACTTAGAATATAACAAAAAAGTCGCATAGGCCCAAAAGAGAGTCTAAAAAAGCTTATATATGCTAGAACATGTTGACCCTCGTATATATTCCGCTTTTTGATGTAAATGATTAAACTACATGCAAGATGCTAGAATACATGTATAGATGCATGCATAGGTTTTAGAATAACAATCCTACTGTTTGACGTATTGTCTGCAACACAGATGTCTTGGAGTTGTGTGGGATCGGTGGTGATCGCAATCGAGGAGGCCAAAGCAAGCAGGGCGATGATAAGCAACTGGAGGTCATGAGAATTGGCCATTTATTTGATTTGTAAATGGCTGATATTCTCTCTCTCTCTCTCTCTCTCTCATTCTTTCTCTCTCATTTATCTTGCTCTATGTTGTTTATGGTGAATTGCCTATAGGGTGTATGGGTATATATAATTGGCTGGTGACAATTGGAGTTAAAATTAATTCTATGTCTACAAGTCTTTGAAGCTGTCATGGACTGAACAAGTCATCTCTTCGGCTGGTGGGTAGGTTTTGCTCGATTTCTAGCCATTTCTTGGGTGATGAAATATTTATTATTGAATAATTAATTAAGAGGACAACAAAGGCATATAACAAAATTGGTTAGGTATGTGAACCACCACCCAGAAAAATTAAAATATATGTCTGGCTAACAAATTCATCAAGATTACTATTTAATTTGGTTTGAATGATGTTGACCCTCGTATATGATCCACAAGAATCAAGAGTATGACAAGAACTACAAATTACAAACTAATATCACATGAGAATAAAAGACCTTGGTTCTCGATGCCCATTGACCACATCCACTATAAATAGACAATGCAATGAACTCGGAATATTAAAATTATTCTTAAGAGACTTTTAAATTGATAAAGACTATTACAAGAGGGAATTAGTATAATTCTTTGGTATGCAAATGCAGTAACACATAATTCTTGATGAATACTAATGATTAATTTATTTAAAGAGTGACATTCATATATATATATATATATAAGAGGGATTACCATATAAATCAATTTAAAGAGATTAAGTCAAATTAAAATTAATCTAGGTTAAAGTGTATACAAAAAAGGAGAGCATTCTTATATTTAAATTGAATATTAATTAATTGTTATATATATATATATATATATATATATATAAAATTAAAAAAAGGATTATTATTAAATTGAATCGCTAGAATCATAAAATTATATCCACACATATATACATATTCTTATAAAATTATCATTGTTGCATGCTAGATGACTAGTTGTGGTAGAGTGAAAGTTTACGCCTTAGTCTGCTTTTTTGAAATGAGCAATGTATTTAAAGAATGAACAAGAGAACCCGAAATTTTTAAAAATCAAAAGGGAAAAATTACAGGTAAAGAAAGCTTTCATTATATTGTTAATACAAAATCTTCGATAATGGATTACGTAATGTATGAAAGAGAACAACAGCATTGCTCGCGTAAATGGTAGAATATCATGAAAATGAGGAACAACAATTGACAATGAAGGTCATCATGATGAGACCCACGAGATTGACAAGTGAGGATCAAAGCATGGCTGGCGTTGACAAGTGGTGGCACGACATGAGGATCTTCAAGCTTTAGAGCTCTCTCTTGCGGATCATAATGAGTAAGGATTATTTATGATGGAGGAGATGTCTCTAAATATTTTCAAAAGAACCACTCCACTTCATCTGACGGCCGAATGATTCCTTTGATCATTTGATGCATTTGGTATTGGAATGCTCAAATGAAGTCAATTAAAGATCTTTGTTGGATTTTTCACAAGGCGCCGATTTGACTATAAACACTTCATAAGAGCTATTTAGGGCTTTTAACTGATATCCCAAAGTTTCGGATATTTTATGTTTGATCTCAACCAGTTCAACGGATCGACTTGTTTTTAGCATCAAGATTTGTGCTTACCAAGTAGAATTTTAATGTCATATCAATCATATATTTGAATCTCAAAACCAATAGTATTACATTAGAATTCTACCCATTATATTCTTCTTATAATATAAATATTTATACAAAACAATGCATAAAATCATTTTACCATTGGTCCAAAGTTTTATTTTATTTTTTATATATATACATATATTAAATAAGTTTTCTTTCCATGTTCTTCCTTATAAATCCTTCCTAATGGCAAGCCATCACCCTCATGACCCATACTTAGGCGAAACAAGTAGATGGATATTAGTAAAAGAACAAAGACAATTTTTTTAAACTAAGTATGGTAAAAGCTTAATTAGGTAATTAAGTATTAAAAAAAATTAAGAGATAATGTTATTAGTGGATGACCAATGCCAGCCGACCATGTATGGCGACACGTTATTAAGCCACCACACTATGCAGTGAACACTATTAGATTCGAGATCCTTTGTTTTAACCGCTTATTCCGCGACGATTCTCGCGATTCCTCGACAGCTCGAGCAACATCCCCGTGACCGTTCTAACATCGGAGTTTCGACCGTCGACATCTCCAACCTCACGTAGCCCCTCATTCAAATAAACTTATTTTTCTTGCGACGCGTTCTGAGACACTTTCTCTCTCATATACGGTTTGAAGCCAACATTAGCTTCCCGATGATTCAAACTCCATTTTGTTGGAAGTTTCGTGGTGGATTGACTTGTTTTTGTGCACTTCCCTTTGTTATTTGTAAACTCACAAGAATCCATATTTCTATCAATTTATAAAGTAATAGAGTATGTATGGTAATTTGTTTTTTTAGACTTTGTTTGGGAGTTGAGTATGTTTACAAATATTGAGTGTTAAGTAGCTATATAGTTTGTTTGGCAAGAATAAATAGAGAATTTGTTTCGCTGATCCTTTTATGGAGGCTAACCAAGCATCAAAAAGGCTCAAATTCAAGTTACTGGAGAAACAAAATCGGAAAGTTCTCGCGGTCACCACCTTACCAATTGAAACAACGAATTATGAGAATCTTGCACATTGATCCAGGGCACCACATAGTCACTCTAACTGGTCGCATTATCATGGGTGGATTTAGAAGCGTATGAATACGCATGTTACACTTGGCAAGCTTCCGTCGATGTTGGTGTTGTTCCGGAAGATGTTAATATTGCATCCACATCACATCCGGAGTGGTTAGATATACCGCTGCATACATGATTTCCGCACAAGCACCGGATACAACGACTTTGAAGATTCCCGTGCAAGAGGTCAACATTTATCTCGATTATACTTGTAATAATAATATGATAATTTGTTGCTCAACTTATAAGTTATGTGGCAGTGACGATGCTCTATCATTCGGATGAACCGTATGTGCCTCATTTCGCAATAAGATGAGTATCGACAAAGACTCAAGTAATGAGTCGAGGATATTAGTGATGATGATAGTTAAGCTAATATGCTTGGGAATATAAACAAATATAATCGCGAAAAATCACTCATTTCACAATAATATGAGAGACACCATATACAGTATATCCGATGTGTCAAACTACGAGAGTGGGACAACGATGTTTACATACCATCCGCAAAACTATAACAGATGAAATTGAAATTCCAAATGACCTTGTTGAATGTATGTGTTTTTAAACGAATTAATTTCTGTTGTGGTGCATAAAAATAACAACCCAAAATAAAGCATTCTAACCGAAGAACTACATAATGTGTAGATGATAACAATATCTCAGTTGTATATTGTAGCAACAACAAACGCAGGGGTGCTTGGAGAATATCAAGAGTTGGTAAAAATCATAGATGTGTCAATGCAAGTATTGATCATCTAGTAGTTCAAAATTCATAGTATTTTATCATATTTTAAATCGATGATATCAAGCTAGAGATTATATAGAATGGAGTCAAAATTCAATGTTAAAGATATGAAAGCTTGGGATGCAAGGCGTAAGGCAATAAAAGCAATATTAGTAATAAGAGTCATAGGACTCAATCTTTATATATGTAGTTCTTTACGGTACAATGAATTCAATCTACCAATTAGCATTTTAGAGACTTTTGGGCCTTTGGACCTTCAAAATGGGATGGAGTATAATTGTTGAGCTTAGAACTTTTTTTTTAAGATCGTGGTACATTATTAAATCAAATAAATGTAATAATGGTTTGTTTCCTCTAGCTTTGCTATTGTGGAGTCCAGAATGTTGATTTTGTGGTTCTTGTGTTTGCATGATGTGTTGAAGTGATAGATTGATTTGTGCATAATATCCGATAAACATTCGGTTTGTTATGCAAAGAGATTTTTCATATCTTGGCATTGTTTGCATCATTTAAAATTTTAAAAAGGTCGTATGTAGGTTGGGGATTGGTGATGTTGAGTTTCTATGCCAAAAAATGTATATGTAATACTGATGATATTCGTCAGTTCAACCATTTAATGTTAGATATTAAAATGTTAAAGAAGAAGCATATTAGAGCGTGAATTAAATGGTCTAATTGGTGGTGGTATTATATGATAATGCAATAAAGTGTTTTAATGGTGTTAAATATGGTTTTATTTAGTTTAATCATACTATATATTATAACTTAGTATTGTTCATGAAATAAGCATTGGTAAAAGAGAGGAAGTCACTTGTCTATTTATACTCAAAGGATGTCCACACTATTACAAGATAAAGGGAGGCTATTTCTAATATAAATATCAACCAATGAAGATGTGTTTTGATAGGTCCAGATCATTGAAACATTTGCTAGATAATCTTATTGTAATTGCGTATCATATATTATTCCATGCCCACATGTGATTGTATTATGATTGATGGTTGAACCATCTCACGTGTGTCACAAGATTAACAAAGATAATGACATACATAAATGAATTTCATACTACCGTGATTATTGACCATCTCGAGTGTAGAGCATGGATTAGTGGTACACTAACTTTCACGAAGGTAAACTGATTAATTAAAAAATACAATAGATGAAAATGTATAGCGTAACTTGTAGCATATTTATCACTACAGTCATCGTCTTCAATATAATAATGATTTTACATTTTCCTTTTACTTATATCGTTAGATTTTACAGGATAATGCTTATCTTTCTTTTTGTACCGCTTCTTTAGATTTTAATATTAGCACTATTATATTTATTCTTTTTCTAGTGCAGATGCGAGGAGCACCGCTAAAAGACATCGAACGTAGCCATGTTAGACCACCCCACCATTGGAGCCTACACCTGCTGAGGTTCATCCTAGCATTGCCTCCATGCGTGGGTGGCAACGAGCCACTCACCGAGCATATGATTTTTATTTTTTATCGCATTACACCGCTTACCTTTTATTTGGTTAGTGACATTATTATTTTGAGAAAACTACTTGAGGCCGCATCACTTTCTTATGTTGAAGGAGTCCCATCAATGCGTCATCAATAATCATTAGAGCGGGCTACACTATGTTTAGACACTTCAAATATCATCATTAACGCTTTGAGAGATGATCTCCACTATACCTTCCACCTTGCCGTAGTGAGATGATCTGATGCCCGTGTACGATGATCCCGGGACTACGTTGATCTAATTTATCATTTACAGTGATTGGCGAGGAAGAGATGGTAACCGATATGATGATTTGTTGAGACACCCCTTAACGCGGATGTATCATGATCCGACAACCGCAGATCGATCAACATTCGATGAGGCACATATAACATGTATATGCCACAGGTGGCTCGTGGACTTTCTGGAGTCATACATACACTCACGAGGAATTCTTCCTCACTTTATGCTTATATTTTATTTCGATTTATTTTACTATTGATACTTATGGTTGAATGTCCATACGATTTACCACTCATGGATGAATTCCTTTAGCATGATGTCTATGGGTGGATATTCTAAATATCTATTATACGCAATATAACAAAATAACATTTTTTTACACCTCTTTCAAATTTGGGCTTGGGAGCATATTCATGTTATATTACATGTTCATATTAATATCGGTCTCATTGGTTTATATATTTGTTAATTGTACTTTCAAATTATTTATATATATGTTTAAACTATTTTCTAGTGCAAATGGAATGTATGTAGCCCTGAGGAGAATGTAAAATATTTAAAATGAGCTAGATTTTATAAGAAACAGGTTAGATCTAGATAACACTTTAGTTCAAATATCTAATGCATTATGTTTTAACATAATTTTACTATAAAGATTGAGTCATGATGATCAACACATCTATCGATACATGCTCGGTTATTACATATAGTCCCTCTTATAAAGAGGGTTGAGTGACATTTACCGATAGAGTGTGCTCGCCTTTATTTAGAGATTTATACTAGTTTCAAAAGGTCATTATCATAAGGATGTATGGTTGATTACCACCACACATTTTTAGAAATTGCCTCGTAGAAAATGATGGATAAGACATATCAACCAGATACATTCGGTTCGTGATGTTTCTTATACATAATGATAATTACCAATTTATTATGAGCATAAGTAGTATTTATGTAAGTGATATATTTTATTAATTCAATATTTATGTAATTTTACATATTTTTGTAGAGCATGTAGCATTTGACAACATCTTTCAATATAAATGATATTACTATGTTGATATAATGAAGTTGATAAAAGACCGGATGAGCGTGTACATATTGGTGACACATATTAATATCGTATTAGATACACCATGACTGATTCGCCATCTACTTTATCCGTGTTTCTATATTGATATTACATATAACAATGAGTAAATATCTTACAGATGATATGATGCAATAAATAAATAAATACCATATATTATTATAAGACACATATATTCCAATGTATAAAAAGATGCTTAAATATATAATTTAAATTACATTTTATTTATCTGTTCATTACAAACTGAGAGTCATTAATGCTAAATTTTTATGTCATATGAACTTTATTATTTGTCCATAAATGAATTTGTTAATTTCATATGATTGTCATCCATTAAACTATATAACTAACTTGATAACCATTTCAAGTTTAAACTACTTTTTTTTTTTTTTTAAAGTAGGTTTATTAATTCTCACTTTTAGAAGAACAAAAAATTGAAGGATTAAGATTTATTTGATCATGAACTCTATGTACTAAAATTGGTTCTCTTATAGCCTAAATATATTAATCTCACACAAATCACATTGTGGTTAATGAAAATAATTTGAAGAGAATAGACCGGTCTTAGTAATTGCTTGACTTAATGTCAGTAATTACATCGGATGACGTTCGCAGCTTACCAATTTAACTATACCTATTCTTAATTTTTTTTTAATAATACTTAATTACCTAATTAAGCTTCTAATCATACTTAGTTTAAAAAAATAGTCAAAAACAAAAATGGCATGCATGCAGAGAGGGCGATCTGGTTTTGGAAGGGAGAAAAAAGGGTAGGTCATTCTCTCCCTCGCTCTCTTCGTTCTGCTTGAGACCGCACGAGAGGACAAGCTCTCTCTGTCTCTCTCCGTCCGTCCCTTTTTAGCTCCAGTCAGACGTAGCAGCTTCCCTTGGCTGCACCGAACTCTCCCCTATCTCTTTCGGCTTCCTGCACGCGAGAAAGGCAAGTCTTGCCGCCAAATTCTCTGATCGTCGGTGACTTCAGCCGAATCATCACACTACAACTCTCTTCCTTAAAAAAAAAAAAAAAACAGTAAAAGTCGTGACTGTTGTCCTCATCTCCTCCACTCCCTCATCTGCTCCTTCCTAACTTATAGCCGATTACAGCAAACGTCCGCCTCTCAACCTATCTCGCTGGTTCATCCCTATAGAAACTGATCCTTCCTAGCCCATACCCGAGCTCCAAATCCAGCCGATAGCCTTCCTAGCCTTCCAGATTTTCCAGTTGACTGGCCATATCCCAACCTCATTGGTCAAGAAATCCATCCTCTAACTACTCTCTTCCTTCACCTTTTCATTTTTTTTATTATTTTATTTCTTTTATTTTCCTTTCAAAGCTTACAGTAACAGTTTATATGCAGTCTGGGCCCACCACACATTTTCTTTTTTTCCTTTGCTTCACCTTACAGCTCAAGAGGTGTAATGGGCTTTATAAATTCAAGCTGAATGGGCATTATAAATTCAAGCTGATTTAGGCCCATTATCCATATCCAATTGAATATGGATCTTGAAACAGAATACGGAAAATAAAAATCTCAGGAATATATATATGAGTCCAGGTTGTATGTTATATATTTATGCTTAGATGATATGAGTCCAGGTTATATGTTGTAAGTTTAGAAGAGTACAAAATTATATATTTGGAATAAGATAAAAAAAGAAAGAACATATATGTGCAAACTTATATTATGCAGGTATATTGAAGATCCCACACTTAAGAGTATGATAGAATTAAAGATTAAGACAGCAAGAAAAGACAATCACCGCCGCTACAAGAGCGGGTAGTCGAAATACCACCGACGCAGCCTCTACGGGACAACCGAGCTCAATTTTGACCGACGGAGACTTAAACAAGAACAAATAAAAGTATTGATGAGCTTTAAATTAAACTTATTTGAAAATGATAAATTAAATAATAAACCAACATATATTCTTTTTTATGGTGTTCAAGACCTGTTATGCTCAGAGTTTAAGAAGATCACATCATGTGCAAGACACCGACCGTTATGCTCAAGAGATGACGGAAGGTCGAATAGCCTCACGCAGGGGAGGGACACGGAGGTCATTTAATTTTGAATTGATGGGAGACTTAAACAAGAACAAATAAAAGTGTTGATGAGCTTAAATTGAGCTTATTTGAAAATGATAAACTAAAGAATAAACCTACATATAAAAATTCTAAAAGTCTTTAAATAAGAATGATCTTACAAGGGACTCGACGATTTGTTGATGATCATAAATAAGACTTTTAACGAACTTGAGAATTTGTCTCCTAACAAGAATAAAGCTCAAGTAAAGCTTCTGATTATCTTGGTAGTTGCCTACGAGCACAAACAAAACTTATAGTGGATTTGAAAGCTTGTCCTTCAATCAAAATAAGATCAAATATAACCGCTTGAGCAAAAAAAAGAATTTGAATGAGACTTGTGATGAGCTTATGAGCTTCTTAGCGATTACGAGCTAAGTTTCATTAAAACTTAAAGAACTCAATGTGCTATGAACTAAATGCATACAAATGAATATTAATCTAAATAATTGAACAAGAGTCAAAATGCTACCCACCGCAACTCATCTATGCTATGTAAAAAAGCGTTAATTTCAGTTCTAAATAAATCTCACATGCTTCATAAGAAATTTATTAAATTCCACTTGGATATATATATTTTAACTATAAATATCGATGAATTTAACCCGATATGCATGTATCATAAGATAAACTTCTAATTGAATTCAAGTGTTTAAAATTCATATCAAATCATTGGTATCAAAATACACTAAATTATTTGAGAGTTTATATGAACACTTGAATTGAAGTACGCATGGGCCCCACACTATGTCAATGCTTAAACTTAGTCCGAGGATGACGGTTGATTTCTGGGTCTTAATGCGTTAACAAAACCTAAAATCAAATGATGTTATTATAATATCTTCAATCTAATAAAATATCAGAAGTTAATTTCATATGACAGATTTGATCCTCTATTATTAAATTAATAAATGATGTGAAAACAACAAAATAATAAACCACCCAATGATGGTCATGTTGATCAATATTTCAAACAATAATAATAATAATAATAATAATCTATTCAAATTCTAATATAAATCATTATTAAATGATCAAATATTCAAACAAAAATATATAAATTAAATGAAATTAATTATTTAAATTTAAAGTAAAATCCATCCACCCATCTCAACCATTTATCGAGGTGACAAATTAAGAAAAATTTTGCTACAAAAGCCAATGTCAAATCAAATACATAACTATTTTCACACTCAAATACTCTTAAGACAAGGATGCATGTGTCCTTGTTCACGGATTTTGCCACAAAATGACACCACATAAATTTACGACGACTCCAGCGTGGTCATTTGATATAACACTACAAAATACGGCCATCAATGATAATGTCCCCAACTAACTTGCTCTTTTGAGTGAATTATAGAATGCATTTGATTGAGCAAAAAATCATGTTAGCATAAGCTGTCTTCTGACAAACCCATCCGTGTTCATATATATTTCATAAATGTATGCTACAAAGGATCCTTCTGACAAAGTATAATTCTATAAGTAGATTAATATGAAAGATGACTAACCATATGATATAGGGCATCATCGCTTCAACCATCCGCTTTTTAAATATAATGAATTTCATATCTAAATTCTAAATTCACATACTATACTTAATGAGATTTAAGAATATAACACAGTTTAATAGAAGTTCTCTTAATCTTGGGAGGTAATTAACTATTTTTTATATTAAACTTAAAGATCTAAAGTCCTCAAAAAAAAATTAAAATCTTTATATATATATATCTAAATATATATATATATATATATATATATATATATATTTATATATATATATATATATATATATATATTTAATTTTTTTATTATATATATGTGTGAGAAGCAATAACTCACCATATAGCCCATTATAGAACAAATATCCAACAAAATTAATAGTTCTACTTTTTAATATAATATATTGAAATATAAATAATTTTTTTATTATTTCAAATTATATCTTCTTTCTAAAATTAAAATTTGGATGATTTCATCAAATAACAGATCATCAATTTTAAAACTATATATATATATATATATATATATATATATATATATATATATATATATATATATATATATATATATATTATGTTTAATAACTAAATTTTGACATGTATATGTATAATATTTAAAATTTAAAACTCATATCAAATTATTATTATTATTATTATTTAAAGTTAATATATTTTTATTTAAAGATAAAATATTAAAATTTCAGTATTATATATATTATATTATGGAGACAATTTTTATTTTAAGCATTACAAAAATCCATACCAAATTCTCCGAAACTGTCGTTAACTTCAAATAATCAAGATTTCATTGTCGTTATCGAAAACATACTTTTGTATATTTATATTTGAGCGAATTTATTGATAAATTTATATACATAATGTATATATATAAATTTAAATCTAAAATTTTAATTAAAAATTAAGATTCACAATTATTAGATTAAAATATCTTACACAAAACAAAAAACACTTGAAATCAAACATAGGACGGAAACCGACACAGCCCAAAGGGTCTCGTAATTCTCCTCCTTCCACGCTCAACTTTTCATCTTCCTCTTCCGCTTCCCCCACCTTTTCCGCAGCTACTCACTTCTTCCTCTTCTTCCTCTTCTTCCTCCTTCCAATGCCGAACACAATCCGTCTGATCTCTCCCAGCTCCTTCTCACCGCAGTCTTCTCACCTCGGTGAGGGATTATTCTTCCTCTGCTCCTCCCGCTTCAATCGGATCAGATTTTTTCCCCGCTCTTCTTGAATCTCTTCTCGCATTGCTCTGATTGTTAGATCTCCGAATAACGTGGAATAGAGAGACAGGGCTAAAGATTCTGAGCAGCTGATTTCCATGCAAGGAGGTGAAAGCTACAAGGAAGCTAGCTCCGAAGCCTTCCCTGCCTCCGCTGTGAAGCAACACCGATGGGGTAAAGCTTCGCCAGCCACATGGAACTCACCATTCTTCCGATTCTTCTCGTCCAGGTCCCTCGTCTGCCTCGTTTTCTTCTCCTGCCTCTGCATTTTCTACATCGTCACCTTCTCCACCTCCTCATTCTCCTCCTACTCCACCAATCAAATCCCCATCTCTTCCGACGAACTCGGCCCATTTATCCACCTCTCCTCCTCCTCAAACTCCTCTTTTCATTCTTCTCTTCCCGCTTCCCTTCCTCCTCGTTTCATCTTCACCACCGCCGCCGCTGTCGGAGGCTACTGCGACGTGGATTAACCACATTGTGTTCGGCATCGCGGGCGTCGGCTAATTTCTGGCAGAAACACAAAGAATACATCAAATTATGGTGGCGACCTCGTCAAATGCGTGGCTATGTCTAGTTTGTCTCGCCCGTCAGAGAATCAAAATCCTCTGCGGCTTCCCTACCCACCATCAATATCTCAGCAGACACGTCCAAGTTCCCATATAACGACAAACAAGGCAGCCGTTCCGCTATCCGTATCTCTTGCATCGTCTGAAACTATCCCGTTGGCCTCGACAATGTTGACCCTCGGCTCCGTCTCCCGCAACAGCGAAGAAGCAACTGCACGCTCGACTCTCCCTGGCAATCGCAAGCAACTGTTCCCTCTCATGCATTCGATTCCTTCATAACCAAAGCCCACTCGTCTGGCTTTTTTTGTCTTTCCCATTTCGTTCGATCGAAGCATCCTGATCCTCTAGAAGCTGAAAGAACCTCGCTCGACTCTGTCTCCTAAAGGCAAGAATCGCAAGGCCTCTCTCTCGCATTTCCCTCGATTCCTCTCGTACACTTGCAAGCCTTCGATTTCAAAGCCCTTTACTGCTTCACTCTTCCTGAGCTGTAAGAAGCATCTCCCTCGAATCCTTGCTCACATCACCAACCGAAAACCCTTCCACTCTCGATTGATTCCTCCGATTTCCCTTCTCCCATTGGATCTACCTCAAACTGAAAGGGTTCGGTTCCTCCAATCGGACACCCTCGAGCTTTTCCCGCTAGCCATCCGACCCGATCATTGCCCTCCCATCTCTTCTTCCCAGCCATGCGAGGCGCAAGCACCCTCTTCACGCGATTCTGTTTTTCTAAATCCCGTAAATCCTCCTGCCAAAAGAATTGGTTAATCCAGATTTAACTTACAAAAGAGGCTTTACGGAATTACAAGGGCAGAAATCCGAAAATATTGTTCGGTTAGATTTAAGTTAAATCCTGCTTAAATCCTGCTTAAATCCTGTAGCTGAACTTCATACCACTCCACTCCCATCTTTCTCTCATGATTTTCTTTCTGTTCCATCTCAATATAAAAGAAAGATCATATTTAAACATTATTTATTTTAGGCTCCAAATCAGTTACACTCTTGCAAATTTATTATTATCGTTGATTATGAATATGCATACATGTGTGTGGAGATTATATATGCATATATGTTTGATTTTACAGGCTTGAAATCCTCATCGTATGCGAAGATAAAAAAAATATGGTGTTTAAGACACCGCTACATTAGTATCAGCAGTTCAAAATTGTTAGATGATCCCTATATTGAAAATCGTCAAAATTTTAACTAAATCTAACCTAAAAAAAATTGGGGAGAAGAATATTTACATATATATTTACTTTTATGCGTGATCAGCGCTCGTAGTGCATCGATTAAAAATTGAATAGTCTTAAACACCATTACCTCATTAGGGATGAGAAAGCCAAAATAGATGTTCTCCATAATGAATCAAATACTATCGATATTCTGCCGAATTTTTCATTGACAAAACTCAAATAAATTAGTTTAAATTAAAAAAAAAACTAAGCTAATTTTAAAATTTAATTTGAGTTTGCTAAATTTTGAAATAAACAAAATTATCAAAATTTGACACAAGTGAAATTAAGGATTAGTCAACGCCTCTGAAATGAACAAACATCTCTCTAAATATTTGAATTATTTTGGATTTTATATTGAGATAATCAAAAGAAATTTCAATCATTTTTAATATTGAAATATGCAATGTCCTGAAATTAATATATTCGATATCGATCATTAAGTAATTGAAATAAGTTGGATATTTTGATGATAAACATAAGCAGCACTTCAATACCTCATTTCAATTGATGTGAAAGATGATCTCATTGAATATATAATCAAAGCACAAGAGATCCCTTTGGAATTAAGATATAGTATTATTCAAATATAATTCACTCAAATTAAAAAGAAAATCAAAGGATTCATAAGAGATTCCTAATGAAATTGATGGATTGCTAATAAACATAATCAAGGAATTCTTGGAAAATATTTGAAACATATTATTCATCTTATTAAATACTTGAATTGGATCAATGAGGAATGGAATAGAGTTCATGATGAGTTTGAGAATTATCAATATATATATATATATATAAATGATAGTCTATTGAACATTCAAAGATTAATCAATTTTGAATAAAATAAAATAATTAAAATTCCAAGGGATCTAATAAGATATTAAAAAAAAATAAAATGCCTTCAACGCCATCGAACCTATAATTCTTCATACAAGCACATAGAAGGAGATGCTAAGTTAAATTCTCCATGAGTTTTAGAGTTCTGTTCAATCCAAATAATTAAGAAATTTCATTCAAATTATTATTTTCAAAATCAATGATTTCATTAATTAGATGAAATCATCTAAGCTAAAAAATACTGCATTTCGATATAAAAGACTTAAAGTACAAATTTTAATGTCTAAAAAGGCTGCATAAGCTAAGTTGGAATTAACTGAAAATATGAAATTAATCTCTTGATTTAGAAATAAAATTATTTGAATTATTAAACAACCGCATGGGCCCCAAACTCAATGCTTAAATTTAGTATCGACGCCGCTGTGCGCTTCCTAGTTTGATCTTGGGACCGTCAAGTTAACTAAACCTAAAAATCTAATTATTATAAGAATTTCAACTTATTGAAATATGGCAATAGATTTGATCCTCCATTATTAAATTAATAGAGTCGACAAGATCTGAAATAATAAATTAAATGATCAAGCAAATTCATGAACCCCGATGGATGAGTGTTGAATGGAGATTTCAACCGAAGGAGATACTTCCATCAAAAATTTGATTTTAATTTCAAATTAAACTAACTCAAATTAAGTATCAAACTAAATGTGAAACCTAATATTATTAAGCTATAAATGTCTAAATGAAATTCAATCTAAAAACTTTAAGTTTAAAATTCAACCCACCTTCCATAATTATTTGAGGTGATAAATTAAGAAAACTCTAGCTACAAAGAGCCAAAGTCAAATTGTTCTCTATGTTCACCCTCAATCAATCTCAGCTAGTAAGTATGTAGCGATGTCCTCCCATTTCCAAGAAGCTCCATATATGTAGTTATGATCGAGTCCTTTGATCGGTGATTATCGCCAAATGACACCATTATATATATCATGATGTATCGATGCTCCATAATACTGCCTTTGAGTGAATCATAGGTATACTTGATAGGGCAAAAGCCATCTCAGCTAAGGTAGACTTAAGATTGTCATCTTAGACAAACACCACTTTATATAAAAGGATTACTTGATGAAGTAACCTATGCTTGAAGGATCCTTCATTTGGGTACCTCTAACTAAGTAGACTGGGATTACGATGGGATGATGAACCATGAGATTTAGATCGGCACGCATCATTCTCCCAACCATCCATTTTAAGTTAAATAATGATGAATTTCATAAATCTAAATTTTAAAATTATTTATGCTACTATATGCATTTTGAATCTAATTATTAGCCTTAATCAAAAGTTCTCTACATTGAGAGGAGTAATTAACTATAGGTGCTTGCCTATAGAAACCTAAACATGTTGACCCTTAGTTTCAAAATGAAGAACCACTCGTCCTCTTTGTTCGATGCCACTTTCTCCCTCCCTCTCATTCAGCTCAGAAACCATAAGTCTCCGTTCATTTTTCCCTCAACTGCAAGCCATAGACGGATCCTCATTTGATCTCTCCACTTCCTTCTTCTCTCTCTGTTCATGCGCCCGAAAAGGAAAATGTAAGGTAATCCCCTCCTCTTCCACCTCTCCATCTCTCTCTCTTTTCTTCTGTTCACAACAACAAAAAAGAAAAGAAAAGAAAATCCTCACCACTCTCATCTCTCTCTCCCCACCTCTCACATCTCTCTCTACACACACACACACACACACATTTTTTCTCTTTTGTTCACGAAAAGAAAAAATCCCTCGCTTCTCTCTCTCTCTCTCTCTCTCTTTCGGTTCACAAAATAAAAAAATAAAAAATCCTTCATGTCTCTCTCTCTCTCTATTCATTAAAGAATCATAATTCCCTATTACTCACTTATAGCAAAACATTATAGATGCAATAGAATGCGAAACACTATAGATATACAATGTGTTACTAGATCTAAAATTTTTTTTATTTATTTATTTTCTTTCTCCTTTACTACTAATATTCTAACACCAACCTCCCATAATGATCCAAAACTATGAGTCAAATTATTTATCTTTATGGTTGGTTGTGGATGTGTAAAGAAATGTGAATATATATGTATATGTGATTATTTTTTGGGGTTTCAAGACCTTGCTAATGCCAATAGGGTAGTGGGTGAAGAGATTGGGTTGAAGACACCGCCACTCTCATCCAGTAAGCTAAAATTGTTAGATGTGACACCTATATGCCGAAATGCTGCCAAAATTGGGACTGAATTTTGGACTTAAAAGGGGGGGGGCTTAAATATGTGAAAATTATATATGTTTGCTTCATGCGGTGTGATTAAAGATCCCACTAATGCTTAATAGGCTTATTAGGCATGAAGACTCTATGGTCTCATAAAATCACTGCTAAACTCAATAAAGATACGGTAAGCCAAAATAGTTCCAATGTAGCCTCATGAGGGGATGATGTACTAAATGTGTCAAAATTTTATTTAAAATTCATATTTGCAAATAAATTCAAAAAAAAGATAGATAGCCTAAGCTTGCTAATTGAATTTTGAATTATATGAGAATAAATTTGAAATAAATTTAAAGATTATATTTCAAATAAAAAAGTGGATTGAAGTAAAACACATTTATGAACTTGAAGTGAACTAAATATTTTGACAATAAATATAAATTTAGCACTTCAATATCTCATTCCAATCGATTTAGAAGATGACTAATATCCAATTAAAGCACTAAAGATCTTCTTGAAATTAGAATAATTTTCAAATCATAATTCACTCTAAATGAATAGAGAAAATCAAGAAATTCAAGAGATTTCGAGATCGAATGATTGCTAATAAGCATAATCAATGAATTCTTGAAAAATATTCGAAGGATATTATTCATCTTATTAAATACTCGAATTGGATCAAGGATAAATTGAGAAGAGCGGACGAGTTTAATGATTGTCAGATATAAATGAGGGTTTATTGAACATTCAAAGACTACTCAACTTTGAATAAAAGAAATCAATTAAATATTATTTTCAAGGGATCTAGTAAGTTACTAGAACAATTTAAAATGCCTTCAACGCCACCGATCTACAATTCTTTGTGCAAAGATGATGCTGATTAAATTCTCCATGAATTATGAGTTTCTTTCAATCCCAAAAAATAAGGAATTTCATTCTAATTATGATATTCAAAATCAATGATTTCATTAATTAGGTAAAATTATCTGCTATAAATTTGCATGTGCTCAGACATAGAGATTTAAAGTGTAAATTTTAATATCTGAAAAGGCTGTGCAGGCTAAGTTGAAATTAAATAAAATATAAAATCAAACTCACAATTAAAAAAATAAATTTATATGAATTATTAAACTAGACGGGCCCTATGCTAATGCTTAAATTTATCGAGGATACATGGGTTGCTTCTCGGTTTGGTCTTAAGATTGGGTCCTGGTTAACAAAACTTAAAAATTCAATTACTATAAGAATTTTAACTTATTAAAATATATGAGAAGCTAATTTTGTTATGTGATAGTAGATCTGATCCTCTATTGGGAGCTAAAGAGTTGACAGATCTAAAAGTTCTTAAAGATATTCAAATTAATCAAGTAACTACCTCGATGATCGTGTTGAATGAAGATTTCAACGGGAGGGATACTTTCATCAAAATGTGATTACAATTTCAAATAAAATTAACTCAAATTAAGTATCAATCTAAATAAAAAATCTAACATGTCATTAAATGTTAAATGTTTAAATTAAAATCATCAATTTAAAAAACTTAAAGCTAAAAATTAAACCAACCTTCCATAATATTTTGTTGAATGTGACAAATTAAGAAAACTCTAGCTCCCAAATGAGCCAATGTCAAATAAAGTATTCTACTAGGTTTACTCTCAATCAATCTCATGCCAGTAAGGACGTGACCCGTGTCTTCAAACTGCATGGCTTGGCTAGCAGGCTCCACATATAATGTAGTTATGACTTGAGTCCTCTGACTGGGTGGTTTGACTAGTACGCTCCACTAAATTACGGTCATGGTTGTAGCTCATATTTTCCCCAATGGCTCTGCCCTTTGAGTTTTGAATCAAAGGGTACACCTGATAAAAAAGCCCTCTATTAGCTAAGGTAGACTTAAGTCTGTCTCCTTAGTCAAACACCACCCCAAGTCTACAAGGATTTCTTAGACGATGGAACCCATGTGTTGTTGATAAGGATCCTTCGATCAGGTTGGGTCGACTACCTTCTCTCACTAAGTAGACTAGAGATCGCGACAACCTGGGATGACGAAACCATGGGATCTAGATTGGGCACGTCATCATTCCCCCAACCATCTGCTTTAAGTTAAAATGATGAATTTCATAAATTAATAATTTTATACTCCACATGCTGCTACTATACACTGCATTTAGTGATCTAACGACTAGCCTTAATCGAAAGTTCTCTCTCAGTATTGAGAGGGGTAATTAACTATAGGTGTTTGCGCTTATAAGAAACCTGGAACCAGATCTAAAGTCCTCATCAAATTAGGGTGAAATCTCTAGGTAGTGTCTTATCTACTATTCCATCTGTCTTTTGAAAATTTCACTGATGCTTAAATCATACTCTATTCAAATAGAAGAGGTTAGTGACAAATTTTTGGAGCCTACAGAACCAAATCTAAAGTCCTCAAAAAATGAGGGTAAATCAGGGTAGTGTCTTATCTACTATTCCATCTATGTTCTTAAATTTCATCGATACTTAAATCAAATCACTCTCTCAATGTGAGAGATCGGTGGAGAATTTTGAAGCCCATAGATTTTTGGCGATTACTCCATTAGGGATAGTTTCTCTTTTCATCTTTGGCTAGTCATATACTTGATATAATAATAATAAAATATTGTAAAATTTAAGAAAATGGTGATTTAAATGTGTAATAAATTCAAATTAGTAATGTATGAGATTCGATATCGAATGAATTATTCTATACAGTATATCGTTATTACACTATCATCTTGTTCTAGTGCCTCGATTTTGAAAGTATGTGGTAAAATAATATTTACTAATTACTAATCCCCATCTTTCATTTATGCAGAATGGATCTATAGAGCACTCCTTTCACCGCTCAACTAGTATGATGCAAATATCGCTTAGCTAACACCGTCATCAACACAGAGATGTTGGAGCTACCATTCAATTTGGTAGCATGGATTTTCAAGCTATCATAGCTATAACTCCTGAAGTACCCACCCGTAGTGCACTCATCTGAGGTCATGCCGGAAGGCCTCAATTTATTGAAATCTTACTCATCATGCTCGCTATCCAACTCAGTAACCAACCTCTGTTAAGGAGTTCTCTCGATAGAGAACTTCAATTTTTGAAAGATTGGATCAATCTGGATCCCCCGTGAATAAAAGAACTGTTAGTGGGCAAATTCTATCTTTGATGCCTCATGGTATGACTGCTTCGCCAACTGAAATCTTTGTACCTGAAAGACATGATTTTGAGGCTACCTCATCAGAAAGAAAATTAACTAGAAGGCAAAGAAGAAGAAGAAATGGAGCTAAGAGCTCAGCAAATCTTACCTGAACGACCCAGTGACAAGTAATACTGCCACCAGAAGTGAGTATTCCTACCCATAACAACTTTGATAATCTAAAATGAGTAAAAAGGAATAGCTCTACTAGTAAGGTGAAGCAGTCTTTCTAGACTCAACAATGTCAAGCTCGACCATCATAGAGGAGATAACTTGAAACACTGTCTGCTAGAATACACAACGTTCTTAAAGTAGCCAAGGATAGAGGCTTAATGAAAAGAAAATTTCAAAGGCCTGTGATGATCAAAGATACTGAGGTTCCACCAAGAAGGTTGCCATCTCATATGGTGATTAGTCATCAAGCCAAGTATGTTTCATGCGGTGAGCATCAGAGCATGACACTTGGACCTCGTGTCCAAGAATCAGAAAGGTCCGTGAAATGGTAAGCTGATATGAAGGCCAATGCCTTATGATTAAATTACTTTGGAGAAAGAAAGAGGTGTGACATTTGATGCACATATTCAAAATCTACCTGAAAAATAATTTATCAAAAGTGGATACCTAAAAGAAGAGATACCATTGATAAAAAAATATGATGGTCGACACCCTGAAGAATCCTCTAGGGGATCCCATTATTGATCAGATTCATCCCCACAAGAGAAGGTTGACTTTGATTGTAGTCCCTTAATGAAAGAAGTGTTTGTTCTGCACACTGAACTAGAGATCCATTGGAAACATAAAAAAATTCATGTGCAAAAAGAAGATGATGAGAGGACACTATAGAAGTGGAAGTCATTTATATAGTCAGAGATATAGATGAACTTTCCACTCAACATCATCGACAACATGAATCTAGGGAGCTTGAGCCTAAATTTGATGTTTATGAAGGAGAGTCTTCATAGAAGCAAATAAAAGATGGATCTCCAATCTCCACCAAGAGGAAGAAGAAGAAAAATCAAATGAGAAAGAGATCATGGGTATTAAAGCTGTTTATATGGTTGAACCAAGAAATGATCAGCCTGGTACATGCTTTTATAATCAGCGTCATCGTTCATCGCCAATAACAACTATCCTTGTAAATGTACAAAGAGAAGGATAGTCAAGTTCTTCCCCTGAAGATGAGCAATGAGCAGAATAACAATGAGAATAGAGGAAGAAGAAGGGCCTGTATTGATTGGCACTATGACGCTAGCTAAAGAATAAAGATAAATGCAGCGTCAAATAGAAGTCAAAGATATGAAAATTTCACAGCTTGGTGCCAAGATGAATGACATGATGGTACAAATGAATATCATGATGAATATGTTATAGAAAAATATCACATCAAATGCAACACCTGTTTTATCTTCTAATCAACATGTATCTAATATGATAACATCTATACCACCAGTCACTCTAATACCTCAAGCTCCTATAGTATATACTATATCTAAAGGGAGGACTGAAGTCAATCAGCTAGCTCTTCAACTTATAATTCGGGAATACATACACGGAACAATAGTTTCCCAACTAGAAACAATAATTAATGAAAAGATAAAGAGTAACCATTCAGGGTTGAAAAGTTGGTGAGTAAGGCGCCTTACTCACCAATATGATCAAGTGCATAACTAAAATTTAATACTTTAATACTGGGACATGGTAATCCAAAACAACATCTAGCCCAATTCAAGGCTACTTATCGTAACATAAGAGGGAATAATGCACTATTTTTTCACCAGTTCGTCAATAGCCTGACCTCAACTGCTTTCGAGTGGTACGCAAAACTGTCGAATGATTCAGTCAAAAAATTTTCTATTCTAGAGATAATATTTATGAAAAGGTTTTCTAGTGCAACCGAGAAGATAATGATCACTGACCTTGCCTTGTTAAAAGAGAGAAAAGATTAGTCAGTGACAAAATTCATAACTCATTGGTGTAACCTAAGCATGAAATGTGAACAACATTTGGAGAAAGAACATGCGATCCAATCATTAATGGGAAATATGGATATAAAATGACACCATTTTATATATGATGTCAATTATAACATTCTAGGACTTGCTCGATAGGATGGCCAAATTTGAAAAGCTAAATCGCCCTGAGTTTGAAATATACACAGATAAATCAAAGAAAAAGAAGTCTTCAAACTCAAGAAGAAATAAAACTCATCCTGCTTCTTATTGTTCAAGAGGTGAACGCGGGATAATCTATAATGTAGATAAAAAAATAACCAATGTACAATGATGATAAGAGAAAAAACGTCCATCCTAATCCATAATTGGTATTGGAGGCAATAATAAACCTCGATTCTTTTAGTGGTGGAGAGTATCAAAAAAATAAAAAATAAGAAATGTTGAACAAATGCATCTCTTAAGTAAAAGATTAAAAAATATTCCTTTAGAAGAAGCAAATTATTTTGACAAAAAAAAAGGTATTTATAATTACCAAAATTAAAAGGCTTGAAAAGAAGTCATCAAGTCAATAATCCAAATGTCCTATCATCGATGATCAGTCATCCTATTAAAGATTATTATGTCTTCAAAGATTGGCTAGAAAGGAAGTATCAATGAAGTGAATTTATATTATCTGATAGTATTCTAGTTAACCCAAAAAAGAGAGTCTACAAGGATGATTATGTTCTTTTTTGTATCATCCAATAAAGATAAAAAAGAAAGAAAAATCAATTTAGATTGAAGAATGAGAAACAATAGTCTCTAAGAAGACCGTGAAAATGTTGAACCAGCTAAAAGGTGTCCCTAGTGTTAAGTGGAGATCACCACTAGAACCTATATTAGACTAAAAGAAATGCCTAAACTAAGCATTTTGGCTTCTCAGTGGCATTTTCATAAGGCTACTTCATCACAGCACAAGGAGTAGTCTACTAAATGTAGGCCTCATAAGTCAAAGAAGCCTGTTAAGAAAAAGAAGATTAAGAAGAGAACTATAACTCAAAAGAATTAATTTTAGAGGAGTATCACCATTCGACAGGACAATCACTTAGGCTTACAAACTTTATGCCTAAACTCCATATTTTTGAGGCGGACGAAGAAGATAATAGTGAATCTTGTACAATAGAGACATGCTGAATTATTTATGTGATGTTGGATGTTCTTTCAATCAATTACTCAAAGATGACAATGGTAGTCAGATAGACTGGACCAACCCATCAAAATTCTTATCAGGAAAGAAAGAATAGCCTGAGGAGTTAACATCTAAATTTTGTCTAATGGCTCAACAAAAAAATAATAGTTCAGATGAAGATTTATGTTTTCCAGATGGAGAAGAGTTAGACTCATTAACAACATCACATATGAAATGTATGAAGTTGAAAAGTGAGTTTAACTCTTTCAATCAATCCTCGAATAAGAAGTGAATTTGAAAAAAATTACTTTAGAAGAATCTGAGCAAGACAAAGTGATTCATGTTTAGTTGAGAAGTGGTAAAGTCTTACCACCATCATTAAAGGTGGAGAATTCAAATAAAGATAAAGGCAAACAAATTGAAGCCAATGAAGATGCCATTCTCCAAAATCCTAAAATAAAGCCTAAATCAAGCGAAAAGATATATTATAATATTCTATCACATCTGAGAAAGATCTTTGCACAATTAAGTGTGTTTGAGGCTCTCTTAATGTCAAAAGTTCTCCGAGAAACTCTCAAAGATTCAGAGAGTTATGAAGCTTACTTTACTGAAAAATGGATGACTGAATCATTACAAACTCAAGATCTCTAGTAATTACTTTTTTTTGAAGAAGATCTTATATTGGGAACAATAGATCACAACCGTCCTCTATATGTTACCATAGAAAGTGATGACATCTTAATCAACTGAATATTGATTAATCCAGGTTCTTCTATCAATCTTATGAGTCTAAAAGCATTAAGAGGATTATCACTTAATATCCAACATCTTGGGAGGGATAAGGTGATGGTTCATGGTTTAAATGAGAAAGGGCTGAAAACCCTGGGTTATTTTATACTCGCGCTCAAGTTTTGAGATTTATATACAGAAGCCAAGTTTCATGTAATTGATGCTGATACATCATTTAGAGCTCTTTTTGGTCGGCCATGGTTGCATGAGTACAGCATAGTCCCATCAACTATGCATCAGCGTATGAAGTACCTAAGAGATGGAGAAGAGTTCAGAATTCCTGGCAACCTACAACCATTCTCTGTCCATGAAGCAAAAGTTTATGAAGATGCAAAATATTTCATTCTTAAAGAGCCTAAGCTAATAGAGACTCTTAAGGTTGTAGCATCCACTTCAAGAACTAAAAAGCAACTTCAAAAGGTGAAAGAGCACAAACAAAAAGGAAGAAGGAAAGCAATGTCGACTCTCCCTAAAGCACTTGATTCTCCACCTAAATCAAGAAGATCAGTTTCTCATTTGGGAAATGACACACAAGAAGAAGAAGATATCCCTATCAAACCTAAAGGAGCTTATAAACTTTCAAGAAAGGCAAAGTATATAATAATTGATTCTAATTTAGACTATGACTTTGAATCTACTTATGAAAATAAGGTTCAGAGGGTCACATCAAGAGGGATAGCTCACTTGGTAGTGTAAGATGACTTCTTCAAAATTATACCCATCCCTCAGTAGTACTTCAAAGAAATCACTCCACTTGAAGTTCATAACATTGAAGAATTGATAACATTCTATGTGTCGTCGTTGAGTGAGGGTGTTGGAATAGGAACTTTATTTTATAAATCTGAAGAGTCTCAGCCTCATAATTTTGATTGGCCTACTCAACATGAAGATTCTGATGAGACCGTACCAATAAGAATAACAATATACTATCCACAGAAATTATGAAGAATGATGCATAAGCTTAGAATTCATATTGGAACTACTAAGCAGAGAACTCAAATCTTTAATAAGATGTGTAGCCGAAGAAGTCCTCAAGCATTACGAAGAAGTGATAAGTTTATCACTAAAGGTCTCGGGTTCATCGAATGCAAATCTCACCAAATTGAAGCTAGTTATAATATAATAGAAGCTGAGATCAAATTTAATAGTGATGAAGAAGATGATCTTTATGAAAATTTTCTTACAAAAGATGAATAAGTAGAAGCCAACCCTGCACCTGAAGAACTCGAAGATGGTTGATAGACATCTGCTATGAATGAACTCAAAGAAATCAACTTAGAGGAGGATGATCCCATAACTTTTCGTGCCTTTCTACCTATTGAGAAAGTTGAAGAGATAAAACTGCTTCTTTGTGAATTCATGGATTTCTTTGCTTAGACATATATTGAAATGCCAAGCTTATCCCTTGACATGGCAGTTCACAAGTTAGCAATTAAGCCAGAGATAACACTTGTTAAACAAGCTCCAAGGTGAATGAGATTGGAAATTGAAGAACATGTGATCATTGAGACTAAAAATCTAATTGAAGTAGGATTCATATGCAAAAATGTATCCGACCGGATAGCTAATATAGTGCGTGAAGAAGAAAAATGGTCGATTCATATCTATATCGACTTCTTGGATCTTAATAAAGCTTGCCCAAAAGATGATTTTTTGCTTCATATATCATAATTATTGGTTGACAATACATCCAATTATGATATGATTTCTTTTATGGATGGATCGTCAAGATATAATCAGATCAAGATGACACCTGAAGATGAAAGACATACATTGTTCAGAAAACCTATTGGCATCTATTGCTACACAATCATAAATTTTGGTTTGAAGAATGCTGGTGCTATACACCAAAGAGCCAGGATGTGTATTTTTGATGAGCAGATTCACCATAAGGTGGAATATTATGTTGACGATTTGGTGGTGAAAAGCTTAAGTCATGAAAATCACTTTGAAGACTTGAGAATTGTATTAGAGAGAATTATAAAAATATGATCTCAAGATGAATCCTCTAAAATGTGCATTTGGGGTGTCTTTTGAAAAATTTCTCGGGTACATTGTACGCTACAAAGGAATTGAAATCAATCCTCCTAAAATCAAGGCAATTATGGAGATGCCTCTACCCAAGAGTTTGCATTAGCTTCTTTACAAGGTAGCTTGTATTCATCCGACGATTTATATCAAACCTATAAGGACATTGTCAACCATTTTCAAAGTTGATGAAAAAGAATGCTCCATTCAAATGGGACAAGGAGTGCCAAGAAGCCTTCAATAGCATTAAAAGCTACCTATTAAATCCACCAATCCTTGTAGCGCCTACTCTAGGGAAGCCCCTCATTCTATACATAGCTGCATTAGAAGAGTCCCTTGGAGCATTATTGGCACAACTCAATGAAGAAAGTAAATAGATTGCTCTTTATTATATTAGTTAGAGATTGATAGGTGCAAAAAATGAGATACTCTCCGATAGAGAAACACTATTTGGTGTTGATCTTTGCAATCCAAAAGATCTATCATTATATGCTATCTCACAAATTTACCCTCATCTCAAGGATCGATCTGCTGAAGTACTTGATGACAAGACCAGTGTTGATAGGTCTTTTGTGAAGATGGGTAGCATCGCTTATAATTTGATACATATACATGTTCCACAAAAAGGCGTGAAGGGATAGATTTTAGCAGATTTTCTTACTACACATCCCATTCATACATATTCACCTCTTAACTATGATTTTCTTGGCGAGCAAATTATGCTCATTCATGAAAGAGAAAAATCACAAATTTGGGAAATGTACTTTGATGGAGCCTCATCAATTCAACAAGTCCAACCTCCAAACCTCCTAAGGGCAAGAGTAGGTATTGGCATCATCTTCATAACACGAGAATGAGGAATAATGAGATGCTCATATGGGTTGACTGAGCCAAGAACTAATAATGAAGCTGAGTATGAAGCATTGGTGGAAGGTCTCGAAGAGGCTATTTTCATAGTCATTCAAAACTTGCATATTTTCGGTGATTCTCAACTTATTATAAATCAAGTACTTGACATTTATAAAATCAACAAGCTTGAGTTAGTTTTTTTATCATCTTTCTTGAGCTTATGAATACCAAATATCACACTAAGAGTCTCGATCCAAGAATAACAAAGTAGATTGCTTAGTAAAATGAGTTAAGGAGATGGCAAGTATGAATGGTGATTATGTCATGATCGAGATATTTACTCGAAGAGTTCTAGAGCTAGCAAAATACCAATCTCCGAAGGTAGAGGGGTTATCAAATTCGATGCAGTAGGATGCAACTCAGGTTGGTCCTCATACTCCTCAAAATCAACAAAGAGTTATACCAAGAAAAGTTAAGCATGCCATTGTTTCAGAAAAGAAATGGGAAGCCTTTATAGTAGAAGTGCCACATGATTGGGGGAAACCCTTCACCAACTACTTTAAAGAAAAAAATTACCAAATAATAAATCATTAGAAGTTCAAATCAAGAAGAGAATGTTAGGCTATGCTTTCATCAATAACACTTTATATCGTAGATCTTTTGAGAAAATATGATTATGATGCCTAGGTATAGATGAAGCTAGCAAAGTAATGATTGAAATTCATGAAGGGCTTTATGGTGCACATCCAAGTCCCAAGATGGTAATAAAGATCAAAAGGATGAGCTATTATCTATGGTGAGAGATTATATCAATCATGCCAAGAAGTGTCCTGAATGTCAAGTACATGAGAATATAATCCATCAACCTCTAAATTCACTACACCCAATAATAGCATCTTGGCCATTCGAATGTTGGGGTACATATGTAATTGGACCAATTGATCCACCATCGTCAGCTGGTCATCACTTCATCCTAGCAGCAACTGATTATTTCTCTAAATGAGTTGAAGATACCATATTTAAAGAAGTTACTGCTTATCGAGTGATTAACTTCTTTATGCATAATGTGGTCTATAGGTTTGGAGTACCGCCGAATAATTTTCAATAATGGCCCAACTTTCAAAAGTGTAAATATTTATAGATTCGTTGATCGACGTAAAATTGATTGACAATACTTTTCAATATATAATCCAAGGGTGAATGGTTTGGCAAAAGCCTTCAACAAAATATTACTTAAGCTGCTTAAAAGATCCTCACTAAAAATAAGAGAGAATGACATACCAAACTAATAGAGGCATTATGAGTATCAACTACTTACAAGATGCCACTAAAGCCACTCTTATTCATTAGTATTTGGAACCGGTTCCTTCTTGAAGTTGAGTTTCCTTCAATTCGAGTAGCCATCAAATACAATCTAACTGAAGATCAAAATGCTCATTTGAGAATGGACAAACTCAACGCACTTGATGAAGTTAGATTACAAGCTCATCAAAATTTGGAGGTTTATAGAGCACAGATGTCCAGGGCTTTTAACCATATAGTGCAACCTTGAACATTCCAAAAAGGAGAATTAGATTTGGTGCTAAGAAGACCAATTTTCCCTAATCAAAAATTCGATGGTAAATTTGAGCCTAATTGGGAGGTCCCGTTTGTCATTGAGAAAGTGCATCAACAAGAGCATACCAACTCATTGATCTAAAGGGTAAAAGACCAATGTTGCTTAATGGTCGATACAAAAAGTATTACACATGATAAATATATTCTTGAGATATAATAGAAATCCTCAAGATGGGAGCATTTTTTATTATATTTATTTAGGTTGACATTGTTCATGAGATCCCTAAATAAATATACTTACTCAAGAAGAAACAAATTTTCCAAGAAAATCCCTATTACATATAGGGCAATTTTAGATTTTATATAGATGAAATTATATCATGTGTTAAGCTCTCTTAATTGCAAGTATATCAACTCAAATATTGATGTATTTGCTTAACTTCATCTTAGAGCTCTTTTAAAGTGTTTTATAATTGCAAGATAGGGATGTATTTTATTTTATGTTAATTTTATTTGGATTGACATCATGCTATAAGACAATATTCTCAAATATATTCTAACATCAAACTTTATGTTGAAATCCCTAAATTTATCTATAAACATTGTTATTAAAGTTACGTGAACACAGAATTTATTTCTATGCATTAAAAGATAGCCTATATATCAAAAGTTTCTCTCCAAGATTTGTCAAATGTCAGAGATCAAGTCAGAAGAACTTCCAATTTTGGAAGCTTTAATTAATTGAGTTGAAAAAGTATCAACCTCTACATCTTCAAGTCCAGGACAGATGGGTCCTGACCGTCAAACTCAATAAGCCTAAATGTGAAGGGATTGCTTTTCTTCACTCAATAAGCTAAGAAAAGGCCATAATGAAAGAGCCCCATTCATTAGTCGATGACCAAATCACCAACCCATCACGCCAAGTAGAAGACTTGAGTAGGTTCTAAAGGTCAAACTCAACAAGCCCCATAAATGGTCGAGTTGCGACGCCTTCACTCAATAAGAAAGGCATAATGAAAGAGCCCCCTTGTTAGTCCAATGATGATAGCTATTCAATCTCAAACTGATCCATCTTGGTGCCACAAGCAACCGTAATCCAAGAGATCTTTCTACGATCGATAAACCAAGATAATCTAAGAAAACTCTCAAGAGTGTATTGAATCAATCTTTATGTTTCCTACAAGGTAATATTTGAATCTATTCTCAAATGATCTGATCACATAAATCATGATCAAAGCTAATTTCCTCATCAAGTCTTAAAGTAGAAGCAAAGACGAGGAAGCAATTCATAGTTCATACAAAGTTGATGGTCGAACTAAATGAATTATGTTATAAAGTCTATTAAAGCAAGCATCGCTAGGCTAATAACTCAAAAGTATAGACCTAATATAAGAAGATTGGGTCATCTTTACACACCCTTTAATAAGTCCCAAAAGCAACAAGCACATGACTTACATACACTTCTTGACAAATCAATATGGAAAAATCGTCAATCTTTCATGAAGTTCGCCAAGCTTAAAGCTAGACAAGGAATTTCAAATCTCAAAATAAGCAAACCAATTCCTCCATCTAACCCGATCAAGCATGAGGCTAGAAGCAGAAGGAATCCAAATCTATAAAGATATAAAAGAAAGAGCTCTTCAAGTGAACCATTGAAGAAGTAATTTGAAATTTATTGCTAACTTAAAATGATCAACGCCAACAAATGTGATTTTCTAGGTAAATCACATTTGTTGGGGGGCATTTTTTGATCCTCGACTCTCTCAATAACAAAAGAAGCAACCACAAGCATGCATTTGATTCCTTCATAATAAGCCTACTCCTTTGGCTTTTCTCTTTCCCATTTCATTTGATTGAAGCATCCCATCCTCTAGAAGTTGAAAGACCTGCCGACTCTTCCTTCAAAGGCAAGAACCCCAAGTCCTTCTCTCTCACATTTCCCACCTCGATTCCTCTCGTCCGCACGCAAGCCTTCAATTTCAAAGCCCTTCACTCACTCCACTCTTCCCTCAACCATAAGAAGCATGTACTTCGAATCCTTACTCACATCGCCAATCGAAAGCCCTTCTACTCTTAGTTGATTCCTCCGATTCCCCTTCTCATGTTGGATCTACCTCAAACTAAAAGGGTTCGGTTCCTCCAATCAAAGACCCTCAAGCCTTTCCATCTATCCATCTAACCTGATCATTGCCCTCCTATCTCTTCTTCCCAACCATGAGCCACAAGCACCCTCCTTCATGATTCTATTTTCTAAATCTAAATTTTCTGAAAGGATTGGTAAATTCGATTTAACTTGCAAAAGAGGTCTTTACGGGATTGCAAGGGCAAAAATCTAAAATTCCATTTTTAGATTTAAGTTAACCGATTTAAATCCGCTTAAATCCTTCAACTTCATACCACTCCATCTCTTCATGGTTTTCTTTCTATTCTATCTCAATAGAATAAAAGAAAGATCATATTTAAACATTATTGCTTTTAGGCTACAAATCAGTTGCACTCTCTTGCAAATTTATTATTATCGTAGATTGTGGATACACAGACTTGCGTGTGGAGATTATATATGTATATGTGTTTGATTTTATGTAGGTTTGAAGGCCTCATGTGCTCATTAGGTGTGATGATGAAAAATAACTATAGTTTTCTCAAGACACCACTGCTATGCTTATTAGGGTGTACCGAAAAGCCAAAACTATTATATGCAACCTCCTATGTTGAAATTTGTCAAAATTTTGACTAAATGGGACTTAAAAAAAATAGGGGAAGAAGAATATTTGCATATATTTGCTTTTATGTGATTGAAGCCTCTATGCTCATCGTGGTGTATATCGAGATTAAAATTGCCGAGGTGCTTCAAAACACCAATCGTCAGCCATTAGGGCATGGATAGGCCAAAATAATTTCAATGTAGCCTATGTGGGATGACGTTAATCCGCCAAAATTTTATCTGATTTTTCATTGACAAAAACTAAAATAAATTATTTTAAAAAAAATTCTAAGAAAATTTCAAAATTTAATTTGAGTTTGCTAAATTTTGAAGTAAACAAAATTATCAAAATTTGACTTCAATTGAAATCAAGGATTAATCAACTATTCTGAAATGAACATACATCTCTCACTCAATATTTGAATTATTTTGGATTTCATATTAAGATAATCAAAAGAAAATTTCAATCATTTTTAAGATTGAAATATGCAATGTTTGGAGATTAATATTTTCAGATACTCGATCATGAAGCAATTGAAATGAGTTGGATATTTTGGTGATAAACATAAGCTTAACATTTCAATACATCATTTCAATTGATGTGAAAGATGATTTGATTGAATATCTTATCAAAACACAAGAGATTCTTTTGGAATTAAGATATAGTCTTCAAATATAATTCACTCCAAGTAAATTAATAAAAATCAAAAGATTCATAAGAGATTTCTAATGAAATTAACAGATTGCTAATAAGCATAATCAAGAAATTCTTGGAAAATATTTGAAACATATTATTCATCTTATTAAGTACTCGAATTGGATTAAAGAAAAATTGAATAGAGTTTATGATGAGTTTGAGAATGGTCAATATATATAAATGAGAGTCTATTGAACATTCAAAGACTAATCAACTTTGAATAAAAGAAAAAAATTAAAATTCCAAGGGATCTAATAAGATATTAAAAAAAATAAAATGCCTTCAACGCCACTAGATTTGCAATTCTTCATACAAGCAGCCGATAGAAGGCGATACTAAGCTAAATTCTCCATGAGTTATGGAGTTTTGTTCAATATTAAGAAATTTTATTCTAATTATGATTTTCAAAATTAATAATTTCATTAATTAGATGAAATTATGTAAGCTAAAAATACGCGTGTTCTTGGACATATAGACTTAAAGTTTAAATTTTGTTTAAAAGGTCGAGCTAAGTTGGAATTAAGTGAAAATATAAATTAATCTCTTGATTTAGAAATAAAATTATTTGAATTATTTAACACGCATGGGCCCGATATTATGCTTAAATTTAGTGTTTGAGGATGATGCGCTTCTATTGGTCTTAGACCGTTAACAAAATTAAAAAATATTATTATTATACGAATTTCAACTTATTGAAATATGATAGTAGATCTGGTCCTCTATTATTAAATTAATATAGTCGATAATATCTGGAACAATAAATTAAATGATCAAGCAAATGCATGAACCTTGATGATGGCTGTGTTGAATGGAGATTTCAACCATAGGGGATTCTTCCATAAAATGTGATTTTAATTTTAAATTAGCTAACTCAAATTAAGTATCAAACTAAATGTGAAACCTAATATGTCATTAAGCTATAAATATCTAAATGAAACTCAATCTAAAACTTAAAGCTAAAAATTCAACTCACCTTCGTAGTTGAGGTGACAAATTAAGAAAACTCTAACTTACAAAGGAGCCAAAGTCAAATCAAGTGTTCTACTATATTCACTCTCAATCTCATGTAATAAGCATGGCCCATGTCCTCTGACAGCTGGCCCACTCCACATATGATGCAGTTACGACTAGAGTCCTCTGATGAGGTGGTTGCTACCAAATGATACTATTATATTATGATCACAATTATAGCCCGTATGCTCCTCGATCTGCCCTTTGAGTTGTGAACCATAGTGTATACTTGATAGGGCAAAAGCCCTCACCAAGGGTAGACTTAAGATTGTCTCCAGACAAAGATCACCCTAAGCAAGGATTACTTGGATGTAACCCATGTGTTGCGATAAGATCCTTCATCAAGTTCGACTACTCCTCGACAAAAGTATATTAGGGACCGCTGCGACCGAGATGATGGAACCATGGGATCTAGATCGAGCACGTCATCATTCCCCCAACCATCCGCTTTAAGTTAAATAATGATGAATTTCATAAATCTAAATTTCAAAACTCCTTATGCTGCTACTATACGCTACGCATTCAATGATCTAACGATTAGCCTTAATCGAAAGTTCTCTCTCTGCATTGAGAGGGGTAATTAATTATAGGTGCTTGCACCTATAGGAAACCTGAAACCATATCTAAAGTTCTTACAAAATGAGAGAAATCTCTGGGTAGTGTCTTATCTACTATTCTATCCGCCTTCTAAAAATTTCACCGACACTTAAATTAAATCACTCTTTTCAATGTGAGAGGTCGGTGGTGAATTTTCGGAGCCCACAAACAAGCCTCGACAACATTCGGTGGTTCGTCATGAGTGATGACGACACCGTCTTCTTCCCTGACAACCTCGTTAGCATTCTCAAAAGTTTGATCATCGTCAACCATACTACATTGGCTCCTACTCAGAAAGCCATCTCCAAAACATCATCTTTTCCTACAGCATGGCTTACGGCGGTGGTGGATTCGCCATTAGTCACCCACTTGCAGTTTCCCTTGCTCTAATGCAGGACCGATGCATACATAGATATCACGTGCTTTTATGGTGACGACGATCACATCCAGGCTTGCAGTGGCTGAACTTGGAGTTCCACTTACATGCTATTTGGGATTTCATCAGTTTAACATTTATGTGATCTACTTGGCCTCCTCGCCGCTCATCCCATTGTGCCACTAGTTAGTGTCCACCACCTTGATGTTCTCGACACTATATTTCCAAACTCGAAGTCTCGCCATGCGGCTATTCGGTGACTGTTTGAAGGACTAGTGCGGCTTGATTCTGAAGGGATAATGCAGCAGTGCATTTGCTACGTAGCTGGTTGGCACTGAAAGGTGTCGGTGCTGCGAGGATTTGTCATGCAGGTGGTGAGGGGGATCATTTCGCCGAGAGAGAGGGAGACTCCGTCGAGAACTTTTCTTAATTGGTATCGTCGGGCTGATTATTATCGAAACATAAAGGAGGAAAAACGTATTATTATAACATTATATTGTAATGTTAATAATGTTAATATAACGTTAT
>CM038217.1:127749080-127803187 GCA_021442155.1 Cymbidium sinense
ATACATAAATTTGCTAAATAAAGATCCTCTTTTCAAAATCAAAATCAAAATATCAAACACATTCATATTTCTTCTATTTATCATATCTAAATTTGGTAAAATAATCCTCTTTTCAAAAAATTAAATCAAACGCATTTGGACTTTATTTAGTATACCCAAATTTGCTAAGTAAAAATCCTACTTTTAAAATCAAAACAAACAAAAACACACTTGGGGTTTATTTAGCATACCCAAATTTGCTAAGTAAAATTCCCACCTTTCAAAATCAAAACAAAAGATTAGGTTTGGACTTTATTTAGCATACACAAATTGGATAAGTAAAGATTGCATTTCTAAATTCACCCATGATTCACATCATAAGAAAACAAGCAAAAGAATAAAATTGTTTTCAAACACCTTACTTAGCATACCCAAATTTGCTAAGTGAGTAAATTCCAAAATTACAAATCCAAACAAAATCAGTTGACCCTTTACTTTAACATACTCAAATTTATTAAATGAAGGGTCCTTAAACATAAAAATCAAATTCAAATATGAACCAATGGAAGCATCAATCTCTTCAAAAATATTTAAACTCATTTTCAACATACACAAATTTGTTGAAAATGGATTCTACATTCAAAAATTTCTTCTCTAATTCTAAACTCAAAATCTCTCTCCAAAATCAAAGAGCCCCATTTAACATATTCAAATTATTGAGTGTGGGTTCAAATTCTAAAAAAGAAATTAAAGCAGACATCTAATTCGGGTTTATTTTCCAAAATTGCATAATTTCAACCTAATTATAGTCAAGTTCTGTTCAGTTCAGTTCAGTATAATGGCAGCTCAGAAGTACGCATTTACTTTTCCTTTCAGGATGGCTTTGGCCTTGGATCGAGCCAACCTCCCGCAAATTGACTTTTCCCACCTGATTTATTTCGGCAGAGGATTTGAAGGAGCTAGAATCACTTATGAGGGGAGATCCTCACAACCGTTAGCAGGAGTGTGGTTACCAAGCAGAAGCCAGTCATTCATGTTGAGATGTCGTCTGACTCAGAGTTTCCCTCACTAAAGAGGAAGGTTGTGGCCCCATAGCTTGCAACCCGGCCGCTTGCTCAATGGTTCCCCTTACTACCTTAGTACGGGCTAGCACCCACTTGTTAGCTTCCTCCAAGGGGAAGGCTCCCCTATCTTCAGGGATAGTCTCCCCCACCTATGAGGTTGGGTCTAGTTCTCGTACTGCTCCTCCTAGTATGACTCAGTGTTGCAACCAATGCCATAAGATCAAGCGGCATCACGACCGCATAGCCAGGGAGTTAGAGGTAGTTTCTCAGGCTGCAGTAGAGGAGCTACCTAGGATGGTTTCCCCTCTAATCATAAAAAATAGGTTCCATCCTCTCTCTGGATCTGACAGAGAGGAAGATATTAGGAGGATTTTAGTTTCACCTCCACCGCACACAACAACATGAGGCTCTATTAGAGACAAGAAAATGTCATACATCACTTGGTCTATGAGGGCGCACGATGATTAGAGTCCTAATTTGTTTTACATTCTATCATCCCCACAAAGATAGGGAGCACATCGACCGAGAGGGAGTGGGGAGGCCCGCCAGACAAGACATACCAGAGAGAGAGGCAGAGGTATAGCAAGCAATTAGCAGCCTCAGACCTCATCAATTTTCCCAATCGATGCGCCACCTACGCTGGTCATACTGATAGCATTCTACTGATTGGTGCTACCCACTATAGGAGGGGAGCTCTTGCATTAAGAGAGTGGATGGTGCCTCCACCACAACGCTCTACCCCACGTCCACCATCTCCAATACAAGTTTCATCATCTACAGTTCCATCAAAGGCCATGAAGGTAGCATCCAGGGAGAAGAAAGCCTCACTGGTGATCCAGCTATGGCCAGGATGCCATCTACACTGCCTACAGAGGCGAGGCTGAGCTCTCTTGCCCCAATTATGGTGAAGAGGTAATGGCGAGCTCAAAGCATAGTAGTTGTATCATCACCACCACCACCGTAGCAGATCTTGGAGATAGCAGCAGTCGAGGGGGAAGGAGATAGTACCACTACCCCCATTACTATAGATCCTCTTAGGAGTACCACTCCACCCAGCTCTAGTGACAGTTAGGAACATCCATCCTCCAATGAGCGTAGTCCTCATAAGATCAGCTCTCTAGCAATAGGGAAGGTTAGATGTCTCTCCGTTTATGATAGTGATCCTACCACCAATCAGCCGCATCATTTGTGCCCATGAAGTTGGACCGTTCCCTCAATGATATTATAGCACAGTATCTAATGGAGAATAAGGAGATCCTAGGGTACAACTGGTTTGACTTAGAGGAGGAAAAGGTCAATTTTGATCCCAATGAAGATTATTTATTGCAGGATTCAGTGGGAGTGCACATGATTGATACCATTGGTTCCCTTCTTCGTGATCAGCAGAGTTTGGAAGGTGATGTGGGTGGGCATGATGATACTGCACACTCAACCGAACACCTCCTTCAACAACTTAAACAAAAGGATGAATAAATTGATAGGATGGAAAAGAAGATTGAAGATTTGCTAGAACAATTTTGGCACTTCAAACCTAATCCCAATAGTGCATCCTACTATTGCAGAAATAGGTCAGCCTAAGTTATTGCATGTCTTGGATCAGCCTAAGAGTTTACCTTTGATAGAGCAGGGCAGCATTAGCTTGTATAGGAAGGTAGTGGATAGTACCTTCGTACAAGAAAAGGATATTAAATTCATGGTTGAGCGACAAGAGAATGATAGCGCAGAGGATCATCATTTCCAAAAGGTAGACCCTACACAGAAGAATTTGATACCATCCAGTATCCTAAGGGTTTTGTTCCACCCTCTTTCAATAGCTTCGATGGCAGAGGGAACCCACACCAGCACATAGTGCGATTCAGAGCCAGCAATTGCAATGCTAGTGGTAGTGATGCTTTACTATTCCACCTTTTTGTCAGCAACTTAGCAAGCATAGCCTTTGATTGGTATGCTGAACTCCCCAATAATTTAGTAAAGACTTTTGCTGAGTTGGAGCAACTCTTCATTAAGAGGTTTGCTGGAGCTCAGCAAAAGGTGACTGTAGGCGATCTCGTTGTGGCTCAACAACACCCTGTTGAGTCTCTCATTGATTATATTCTCAGATGGTGCAATTTGAGTATGAAATATAAATCACAGCTGTCTGAACAGTATGCCATTAAAATTCTACTAAAGAATATTCATGGTCTGGTCGCCTTTATGCTCAAAGATTTTACCATTAAGACATTTGAGAAGCTAACCAACAAGGTGGCTAGCTTACAAGGAGAAGCCAAATAGTTGTCTTTTTCGGATCAATCATCAAAGCTAAAGCTACAGAAAGCTTATGAGAAGAAACCGGGAGTGCACACAGGGAAGCAAGGCTAGAGGCGAGAGACCTCGAGCTCCACATCCGTCACTTCCACCTCCTCTACCATCGCCTAGGCCATCCTACCGACCGACACATCATCCACCACAACCTTCACTACCTCCTCCTTAGCCACTTTCATAGTAGCGGTACACATACCCACCGCTGATAGCTACCATCCACCTACTCTTTTGGATAAACTAAATAAATCTTATTCATTTAAGAGGGAGGTAGTTAGAAAAATCTTTAAGAACCATTTAAAGAAACCCAACTTTTAGCTACTTGAGCCTAGAAAGCTGGAGGAAGTAGGCAGGAGCAATGATCCTAACTTTTGCCCTTACCACCGCATGTTAGGCCATATTTCGGAGGATTATTTTACATTTAAGGACTGACTTGAGCATAGATACAAAATAGGCATCACAGTTATCCCAAAGGAATACCTTGTGGAATAACCATCCAGTTCCATTAGGATAATCTTTGGGGATACATGTGATCCTTTTAAAATCAAAGAAGGTTGAGATATCTCCTTATCTCGAACCTCTAAAAAGATTATTTCAAAAATCAAGAAACTTTCCTTGCAGGTGCCTGAGGCAGCTCGAACCTCCAACATCAAGGATGGTTTGCAAGTTGTTAAAGACAACTTGGGGAAAGTGGGAGCAGAGTAGTAGCCCATACCAGCCTGGGATAGCCAAGTAGCTCAACCACCAACTGAGCCTAGCCTCTAGTCCACCGTTGCAACTACTACTTCAGTGAGCACTTCTACTTCAGTTAGCTCTTCTTCAAGTAGACATCTTTTATCGGCGGATGAAGGAATCAAATCCCCCACCCCACTTACTTTACTAGATTTTTACTATGTACCTCCTTCAAAATCCAAGAAATTGGGAAATAAAGCTAGTTTGAATTACATCTGTGTCACTTTTGATGGGTTGTTTAAATCTACTCTTATAGAAAACTCTTCAAGTCTAAATAATAATTATAATAACTCCGATCTTTTCTGATTCAGAGATGGACTTTCCTTCTCAGAATAATATGGGTTTACCTCTTGAGATAGACTTGGAATCATCTGATTCTAAGGGTCCTATAGGAGAAGTTGTACATGAGCCTGATGAGCAGGTAGAATCTTTGATTAAACTTCCACAAGAGATCATCGAAGCTAACCTCCGTAGTGGCAAGGTTCTACCTCATAGGGAAGCACCTCAAGGTAAGGGAAAACAAGTCATTGGTACTAAAAAGCAAGAAGTCCATAGGATGCTCCACACATAGATATGCTTGTGGAGGATCAGCCCAAGTGGATTACAATGTTCGCTCACTTAAGAAAGTTGACATCTAAGTTAAGCATATATGATGCCTTTGTCTTATCCAAAGAGATGAGGGAATCATTAATTAAGGTTATTCTTAATCCAGAGATATGCTTAGCTCAACTGACCGCTATTGGATAGGAGGCACATTACTCAAGAGAAGCCCAAGGAGTCATATTCACAGATGAAGACCTTCTTCTAGGGGACATGGAGTATAGTCATCCCCTCTACATCATAATGGACATGGGTAGATTCAGACTTTCTAGAGTTTTGGTTAATCTAGGTGCATCAGTAAACATTATGAGCCTAAAGACCCTTGCCTATTTGAAAATTGACATCTCTACACTCCGAGGAGATTGGATGATGTTGAGAGGGTTCAATGAACAGGATGAGAGGGCTTTAGGCTTCATAGTGTTACCTTTAGAGATAGGTGATTAGAAGACCGAAGCCAAATTCTACATAATTGATTCGAATACTTCATTCACTGCTTTGCTCGATAGGCCTTGGATACACTAGAACAAAATGATTCCTCCTTCCATCAATGCATCAAGTTCTGAAAGAATGGAATCAAATACTATGTCAAAGGTTATGAAAAGCCATTTTCAATTAGAGAGGTTGAGATATATGAAGATGTGATATACTATCTTCCTCAAAACACCTTTCTCGTAAACTTGGTCAAAATTCAAACACAGAAGAAAAAGCAAAAGAAGAAAAAGAATAAGAGAAAGAAAAAGAAAAGAAGAAAGAAAATACAAGGGAATAAGAAAAGGACATCAAGGAAGAAGTGGAGCCGCATGTCACATTCCACCCACAGTTTATTCTATCATATGGACATATGGATAGGATGACTCGACCTCGAACAGGCAGAGGTAGAGGCAGGCACAAAGGCATTTCTAGAGGTGAATGACCCCCGGTTGGTCGCCAGCCAATAGGAGTTATGTTCTAGTTTATAGGAGTACCCCTACTTGGAATCCAGCTCGGAGGATGAGTCTCATGTGATTAGCATACCATCCAACCCATCAGCGGGTTTCATTGGAGGTGACACTTGAGCCAGATAGTGATGAAGACCAGGCCTCCAAGCAAAGCATGAATATATGCATCAGGTTTATGTAAAATCATCAGGTAGCAATTGGGAACTTTAGCTCTAACCTCACTTTTTTCTCAAAAAGTTGAAGGTTTAGTAGTTAAGGAAGACCCTAGGTCTTCCAATAATGCCAAGCCAAAGAGATTCTTATTGGGATCATCATCCTTCAGTCCAGAAGCTGATGTAGAACTTAAGGATAATTCATATAAATATTTAATAGAATTGTCTTTTGATTGGTACTCGCCTTGTGTTCTTAATCTTGTAAAGAAAGGTTTGATTCCTTATACATGGTCTAAGCACAGGTCAGAGTACTTCGAGAAGCTATGGAACAAAAAAGGCAAGGATGCACAATCAAAATCAGGATTAGGATTCAGTATAGTGGGTCCAGTCGACGATGATGGTTACTGCTTAGTTGTCACCAATCATCTGGAGTATGATAGGTTCTCCTCTAATAACACTAACTCTTATGAGAAGGTGTGTTTAGAAATATCAGATGATCCAGATGATCTCTAAATCAAAGATGCACCTCCAAAATCCAAAGAAGAAATCTACTTAACAATCGATAAGCTTAAAGAAATCAACCTCAGGATGGAAGAAGATCTACGCCTAACCTACATCAGCACTTTGATGAATGAAGAAGAAACCAATGACTTGGTTAGGCTATTAATTGAGTTTAAGAATTACTTTGCATGAAGTTATGAAGAGATGTCTGGATTATCTTCTGACATAGTAGTCCACAAACTAGCAATAGACCTTAACGTTAACCCTATCAAGCAATCCCCTAGATGCATGCGATTAGAAATCGAATAACAGGTCATTTTTGAAGTCATGAAACTAATCGATGCTGGTTTCATCAAGGAAGAAAAATACCCTACCTGGTTTGCTAGTGTCGTACCAGTTAAGAAAAAGAATGACCAAATTTGCATATGCGTCAATTTCAAGGACTTAAATAAGGCAAGTCCTAAGGATGAATTTTCCTTCATATACCAGAATTAATGGTGGACATCACCTTATCTCATGTAGTATTCTCCTTCATGGATGGGTCATCTGGCTATAACCAAATCAAGATGGCCCCCGAGGATGAAAGAAACACTGCTTTTTGAACCCCGATCGATATCTATTGTTATAAGGTCACGCCTTTTAGCCTCAAAAATGTTGGTGCTGCATACCAATGGGCCATGACTCAGATCTTCAACAAACTCATTCATCATCAAGTTGAATTCTATGTTGATGATCTAGTAGTCAAAAGCAAAGAAAAGGAAGACCACCTCTTTGACTTGAGAGTAGTTTTCGAATGGTTAAGATAATTTAACCTTAAAATGAACCCCCTGAAGTGTGTATTCGGAGTAGCTTCAGGGAAGTTCCTTGGGTTTGTTGTTCGACACCGGGGAATAAAAATAGATCCAGAAAATATCAAAGGTATCTTAGAAATGACACCCCTAAAAGTCTAACTCAACTCAGATCTTTCCAAAGGCGGTTGGCATATCTAAGACACTTTATCTCCAATATATCTGGAAGATGTAAGCTATTTTCAGCACTTATCAAAAATGGATGCCAAGTTCAAGTGGGATGATAAGTGCTAGCATGCCTTTGAAGTTATCAAGCAGTATTTGGTGAAGCCACCAATTCTAATAGCCCTTATCTCAGGCAGACTGTTGATCCTTTATATTGTTGCATTGAATGACTCCCTTGGCGCTTTGTTGGCCCAAGCCAATGATGAAGAGAATGAGAACACTCTCTACTACCTTAGCCATCGTCTAATCCCTGCTGAAGTAAATTACCCACCTATTAAGAAACATTGCATAGCTTTAATCTTTGCATCCCAAAAGCTATGACACTATATGCTTTCTCATAAGGTGAACTTGATTTCAAGAATCAGTCCATTATAGTATCTCATGACGGACATTATCTAAATGATTTGTACATTGGTCCATGATTCTCTTGCAATTCAATATTACATTCGTACCCCTCCGTGCAGTGAAAGGACAAGCACTTGCAAATTTTTTAGCACACCCACTTCCTACTGATTCCCCTCTTAGTGATGATCTCCATGATGAACAAATCATGAACTTAAGGGAGGTTGACAATCACCATTGGGAGATGTATTTTGATGGTGCAACTTCCTTTCATAAAGGAGAAGAACAACAATCTACTCTTCCAGGAAAGGCAGGGGTAGGAATAGTTCTCTTAACTCCAGACCACGATGTGATGAGATTTTCATACTATCTCTCCAATCCCTGCACCAACAATGAAGCCGAGTATGAGACTTTGATTACTGATCTGGAGTTAGCCATTATAGTGTGTGTCAAAAGCATCAACATCTATGGAGATTCTCGGTTGGTCATCAACCAGATTGCCGGTCCTACAAGGTTCTGAAACACAAGCTTTGTCATTACCATAAGTACACCATGAAGCTGTAGGCCTAGATCTCTGAGGTCACCATCTAAAAGGTCCTTTGAGAAGAGAATGCAGAGTAGATACTTTAGCCAAACTAGCCAAGAAATTGGCATGTCCGAAAGATGAGTCCATTTCAATAAGGGTCTAAAACAAATAAGTCCTATCCCTTATTGATGTTGAACTCGTCGAGAGAGTTTCTCTTGAAGGGGAGGTTACCATTATCGAAAAGGATAATGAGCTGGATTGGAGGAAACCATTCATAGACTACTTGACTAGAGGCAAACTACCTCAAGAGAAGTCACAAGCCTATCAGATGAAGCAGAGAGCTCTCTCCTATGCTCTTGTGGATGGCACCTTGTACCGATGGTCTTTTGATTAAATGCGGTTACGTTGTTTAGACAAACGTAGCATCATGACCGAGGTACATTCAGGTCTATGTGTAGCACATCAATATGATTGAAAGTTGAAAGTAAAGATCAAGAGACTAGGATACTACTGGCCTTCGATGATCATAGACTGCATGGACGTAGCTAGGAGATGACATCAGTGTCAGGTACACGGTGTGGTCCTACATCAACCACCCAACATTCTACACCCTACTTTGGCCTCATGGCTATTTGAGTGTTAGGGTATTGAAATTGTGGGTCCTATTGATCCTCCTTCTTCTAAAGGTCATCAGTTCATTCTAGCTGCCACGGACTACTTTTCTAAATGGGCAGAGGCAATCACACTCAGGGAGGTCATAGCTCAGCATGTGCTCTAGTTTCTTAAGAACTATATCATATATAGGTTCGGGGTGCCTCAATGAATTATATCTGATAATTGCACTACATTCAAGAGCACCAAGAACAATAACTTCACCAAAAGACACAGTGCAGATTGGAGAAACTCCACCATCTACTACCCCAGGCAAATGGCTTAGCAGAAGCATTCAATAAAACTCTCATCTAAATATTAAAGAAAATACTTGATGATAACAAATAATAGTGGCATGAGCAATTAGTTGAAGAATTGTGGGCATACTACACCACATACAGAACTCTAACTAGATCTACTCCATTCTCTTTAGTGTACGGGTCTGAAGCTGTTCTACCATTAGAAGTTCAGCTCCCCTCACTAATGATAGCATTGGATAGTAAAATCACTACAAAGTAGAATGTCAAGTTGCGGTTAGAAAAGCTCGAAGGTTTAGAGGAGAGAAGCCTACAAGTGTGCCAGAACCTCGAGTTATACAAAGCCAAAATGATTCAAGCTCACAACAAGCTAGCTCGCCCTAGAGCTTTTCAAGTAGGAGAACTTGTTCTAGTTCTAAAGAGACCAATTGTTGCCTGTCAAAAGATGAGAGGAAAGTTTGAACTCACTTGTGAAGGCCTTTTTGTCATAGAGAAGGCCTACCAAAGAGGATCTTATCAGCTTATTAATTGTAAAGGGGAAACCCAATGCTTCCAATTGATGGGCTCAATTTGAAGAAATATTACTTGTAAAAATATGTTTGAAAATAATTATCATCAAAAATTTCATTTCAATTCATCAAAATATTCTCTTCTTTCGAAGCATTATTTGCCGACATGTTTAGGATAGTGTGAGATAACCCAAGAGACATCTTATCCTTCTTTCATAACTCGAACACAAGTTGAACATGATCCTCAGCGCAACTAGAATAGGTGTGAGAGAACCCAAGAAGCATCCTATTTTGATTAGCACAATTAAGTTAGGTGTAAGAGAACCCAAGCAGCATCCTTTCTTGGTGGAATCACAACTGCCATTCATGGCACCATTTCATCAAAATTCCCCGGCATGTTTAAGGTAGGTGTGAGATAACCGAAGTGGCATCCTGTTCCCTTTAACACAAGCACAAAAATAAATACATATCTTTTGTCTCAAGCTATTTTGAAGTGGGAGCAAGCCCCCTGTGGTACTTACTCATTAGCTACTATAGGTCGGGCTGACATGCTACCTAGCTACTATATCACCTCAGTGGTCACTTGTCTAGCGGATGTGAGTTCCCGTGCTTTCTTCCTAACTTAACTGTTGCAAATCAAAGAGCACATTGTTAGTTTGGTAGACTTCACTGCGTAGCTAGTAAGCTACCCCATGTTGACTTTACTTAAGAAGATGTAAGCTTACATGTTTTTCTCTTGAGCTAGTCATCATACTCTAACTAGGTTGAGTATATTCAAGATTTTGGATAAGTCCCCCAGAGGTTCCTTTCCTCTTGACTACTTTTGAGTTGATATAAGTTCCACAGTGGCATTCATTCGAGTAGCCATAGGTCGATGGCTATTGAGCCAAAAAATTATCCGAAAATCGCCACTATAGGAGGATGTGAGTCCCCGATGCTTTCCTCATATGCTGATTGTCGTAAATCGATGGGCTCCTTAGGTTGGTTGATGTTTGTTATGTTGACAACAACTCACCTGGTGGATACACCACTCTTAGTAGATGTGAGTCCTAGCACTTTCTCCTTGAGTTGGCCACTGAATACTTATGCAAATTATCTTCTCCAGGGTTTTGGATAAAGCCCTTAGTGGCCCCTTCCCTTGCAAACACTCTATTTGGATCATGTCCTTTATGACCCCATTTAGACACTACCCGAGTTACTCTTGGATTAGACAGTCCCCCTTTCCTAGTTGTCATCCCTATGGTTGGAGAATCCGTTCAGCGGATGTACAGATTCTCCCTTAGCTCTATAAAATTAAGATAGGACTATGCTAATATAAGCTCCTTCTTAGTGTGATCCCTCGCAAACCAATAGGGACTACGATAAATAAATAAATAAATAGAACAAACAAATTAATTGGCTTGTGGATTAGGAATTCAAGCCCCTAGCGGCCCCTTTCTCAAGCAGGAATTCTATCTTTAAGGTAGTGTCAGCAAAACTCCCTATAAGAATTTCTTAACTACTCTTAAGTAGAGATAAGTCCCCAGGTCGGCACTCTCTCAGTAGTCGCCCTTAGGTTGGGTTCAATCTATTTGCCACAAATAGGTTACCTCGACGATCATTTCACTTTGAAAGATATAAGTCTATTACACATTCTTTCTAGCATAACTATCACAAATAGATGGGCAGCCCTAGGTCAAGTTGACATGTTACCTTGCTAATGTGTCACTCCAACAGTCTCTTATTTAGCAAAGACATGAGTCCCCAGCCTCTCTTCCCTGAATCAAATGTTGCAAATCAAAAGGCACCCCTTTGGTTGGATAGTTCTCTCCTTGGCCAGAAAACTACTCCCTTTAGATTGGTTAACCTGAGCAAGATCAAGGCACCATAGCCCCTACTCAGCGTGATCCATCACATGAAATCCATCAAATACAATTAAAAAAATGAAATTAATTTTGACTATCTTTGTGTTGATTCAAGTCTCCCAACAAAGATTCACTCAATAGTCCTCTAGGTCGTCAACATGTTACCTCACTAATATGTCACCCTAGTGGTCTTTTGTAGTTGAAGATGTGAGTCCCCGCACTTTTTTTCCTGAATTAACCACTACAAGATAAAAGGCACCCCTTTGATTGGATAGTCGTACCATGTGGCTGGTAGACTACCCCATTTAGATTGGTAAACTGAAGGATGGCACATGGCTACTCAATGCAATCCATTGCAAACTAATGGGATCCATCTTAAAAAAAATGAAATCAAGTTTGACTATCTTTGAGTTGATGTAAGTCTCCCAGTGGTATTCACTCAATAGTCAACCCTAGGTTAGGTTCGATTTGTTGTGTTACCAACTGATCACCCCAGCGACTGATCCTTACTTTTGAAGATATAAGTCTACTATGTTTTATTCTCAGTACAGTTATTGCACACCGAAAGGAAACCCATTTGGTTGGATAGTCTTACTATGTGGTTGGTAGAGTACCCATTTGGATTGATAAATCTGAGCTAGATCAAGGCCGACACGGCCCTTACTCAGTGAGATCCATCGCAAACCAACAGGATCCATCTCAAAAAATTCAAATTTTAAAATTTGAAACAAAATCAACCTTCCTCCCCAGTGGAGTCAAACTAAACAAACAAAATAAATCCAATCAACCTCCCTAGTGGAGTCAAACCAATCAAACAAATCAAATCAATAAGCTTCTCCTCAGTGAGATGCAAATCTTTCTCGTTCCCTAGCGGATCTCGAATTCTAATCCCTCGTCGGATTTCACAACCTCTTTTCTTCAGTGGATGACTTGAACTTGCTCCCATAGTGGAGAGTTCACATTTTCATCCTTAGTGGAGCACCAAATCATAAATAATCAAATCAAATTTCTCCCCAGCGAGATACAAATCAAATCAAACCTCTCATCCCCCAGCGGATAACTTGAACCTTTTCCCCTAGTGGAAGGCTCACATACTCAATCCCTAGTGGATTCCTCCTTCACTCTCTTATGTCTTAGATATAAGTGGAGTTGCATTACATTAAGCTCTTGATTCCTTTTACACCTCTCATTTGGAAGTAGATCATTAGGGTTATATCGCCGCTGTTGATTGTCTCGACAACACAATACGTGGTGTACCTTGTCACACCACACACCTATTGACGCCTTTGTTGACCTCACTTTTGGAGTGAGCTTTCAACTCCTTCATCCTAAGCATAAGGACTCCTCTAGACATTAAGAGTTTCTTAATCTTAAGACACTTCTAGTGATTAGGTCAACACTTAACCTAACCCTAGAGACTTAAAAGAGTTATCCATAGGAATAGGTTATGCCATAGGAGTGTTAGGAAAATTTGCCTACCCTATAACTTTAACCCAATCCTTACTTTATTCTTTCAAGTCAAACTTTAAATCCAAACCAACTTCAAATCCAAACCAACTTCAAATCAAACCAACTTCAAATCCAAACCAACTTCAAATTCAAATCAACTTCAAACTCAAATCAATTCCAAATCAAAATTCAAATCAATTCCAAAAATCCAAATCATGAATCAATTCCAAATGATTGAAATCCATGATCAATTATAAATCTAAAATACATCCTAAGCCATTTTGATTTCACATTATGAACTCAACTCAAATCAAATCCAAATCATTCCAAATTCAAAAGATTTTCTCATAACTCTTTTATATTCTCATTTATATTCACTAATATACATGAAATATAAAATCAAATAACCAAAACTAAATCCAAAACTCAAGTCCAAATCCAAAATATTTCATAAGCCATTTTGATTCCATCTTATGGACTTAGTTCAAATTAAACCCAAATCAATCCAAATTCAAAAGATTTTTTTTCTTAACTCTTTTATTCTCATTTATATTCATAAATATAAATGAAATATAAATTCAAACAACCAAAACTAAATTCAAAACTCAAACCCAAATCTAACCTAAATCCAACCTTACCCTTTCAAGTCAAATTCTTGAACTTAGCCAAATCAAACTCAAATCAATCCAAGCCTTTGGATTTTCTCTTCAAACAATCAATCTTATAATCACAAATCAAATATAAACACAAACTTCAATCATCAATCCAAAATCGATCTAACCTAAATCAAACCCATGTTCATCCTTTGAACTTGAAATTGCTAAATGAATCAAAAACTCATTTGAATCCAAATCACTTGCAAATAGATTTATATTTCAATCACAAGTCCATATGTGAGTTCAACCAAGCTCGAATCAAGCCTAGATCAAGTCAATTGACTTATTTATGCTCACTTGACCCAAAGTGACCTAAAGCATCTTTTTGAGCCAAATTCTAATCCAAACCAAATTGGATTGAACTAAGCCCATCTAAGCCTCACATTGTGAGCAACAATCATCCTAAGATGATCAATCAATCAAATTGGGTCAAACCAAGTCAAACCTAGCCTTTGACTAAGTCAACACTTAGCCCAAATAAAATCTAAACTAGCCAAAATTCACCATAGGCCAAATTGATTGAAACCATTGATCTAGATCAATCCAAGATCAAGGATTGAACATGACCAAGTCATCATTTGAGCCAAACCTAGCCTAATTGATCACTTGACCCAAGTTGACCCAAGTTGACCTAAAAAATTAAATCAAAATATGTCGAATCTTGATTTAAGCCAAATTGATTACAACCAATGGGTCAAATTCATTCTAAATCACTTATTAAACTTGACCAAAGCCTCAATTGGCCAACTAGACGAACCCAAACCTTGACCATGGACCCAACTTGACCTAAAAGGTCAAATCAAGCCAAAATCAAATCAAACAAAAATTAATTGAAACCAAAGCATGCAATACATTTCAAATGATCAACCAAGCCTAAACCAACCCATGACCTAACCCAATTGGGTCAAATGGGTCAAATTGATCAACTTGACCCATTTGACCTAAGTGAATTCAAACGAGCCAAAACCAAATATAAATTAAATTAAACAAAATCAATGATACGTAACACTTCAAATGATCATTTGAACTTGACCTAACCCATGGTTTGACCCAATTTGACCAATTGGTCAACTTGATTAACGCTGACCCATTTTAACCTAAATGGGTCAACATTAGCCAAATCATATCAAATAAACTCCAAATTCATTGAAAGTTGGCACAACCAATTTTTCAATCATTCTAAATATGCCCAAATCAAAATCAAAGCCAAATGACCATTTTATCCCTAGGTCAAAGGGTAACTTATGATCAAATTCACTTGAAATTTGATCATATTCCAACTGAAGACGAGTTGGCACCCTCCTAGCGGACCATTTGGACACCAAGAAGGGTGGTGCACATGACCCAATGGATTTGGGTCAGCTGAACCCAACCCAAAGCCAAAGTCGACCCCTCCACTTAAAATTTTCCACATGGATCACCTCCCACACTCGTTTTAGCACATGTGCACCTCCACACTCCCACTCCTCTGCCAAAACCAAATCATATGGCACTCCTAACAACCAAAACAACTCATCCAATCAAATCAATTTGATCAAAATGGCAAGTAGGCTTACTAATCAGATGATCCAAGTTGGGGAGATATATTCCCCCTCATTCCATTCCAATTAACGTTCTTTGCATTCTATTGAGCTCAGAGGATCAAAGGCAAGCTTCTCTAAGTTTTCCAAGCACTCTCAAGCTCAATTGAAATTCCCATTCTCAATTTTTCCTAAGCCAAAATAAGGGGAGATGAGGGAGATTTCCAACTTAGCCAAATCTTAACCAAAGTCCAATTCACTTTGCAAGCACCATCAGGGAGGCAAGTCGAGCTCACCCAAGGGGTTTCCCAAGCAACCAAGCCATAGGAAGGGGGAATTAGACTGAAGCTGCAAGCCATTGAAGCAAGCTTTGGTCAATTGGAAGATCCATTACAAATTGAACCCTCAAACCTTCAACAGGGCTTTGCCTCCAATAGACGAAGCTACCTCAATGATTGGAAGCGCCAGTGATAGCCTCCGACGAGATATGAATCAAAACCAAGCTTAAGTAGAAAAATCCTTAGTCCATTGTGAAGGGAAGTGTAATCCCATTGAATTTCCACCATTGGATCCTCTTCTCCTTGCTTCTTGATGGTGTAGGTTGAATTCTAGCCCAATCCGAGCTCAAGTGAGCTCGAATCAAGCCATAGAGGATGGACAGTCTCCGTCTCCCGCAGGCGAGGGTAGGGATGAATCATTGGTCATCCATCCCGTATGTTTTTGATGGATGGCTCTGATTAAAACTCGCTAGATCCAGAGATTTAATCCTTTGTAATCATGAGTTTAATCCTAACTATATGATCCTTGATCGGACGGCCTAGGAGAAAGCACATAGCGTCGCCGGCTGACGTGACATTCAATTTGATAACTTAAATAATCAATCCCATCACACCACGTGGAAAGCACACATCGCGTCAGCAGCCCACGTTGCGTTGACAAGATTAGTTAATTAATTAGGGCTATTTAATTATCCCTTAATCACTAAAACTTCCTAAATTCATAATTAAATGTAGAAAAATCAAAAAATATATATAAATGAGGAATCATTTTAAAGATAATTCAAAGGGGAATCCAATAAAATTATTTCTAATTAATTTTGAACAATGGATTTTCCTTAATTATGGTTTAATTAAAAAATATAATAATCCTAATTACTCCCTAATTACTTAATTAATTAATTCCAAACTTCTAAGGCATGCTTAGTGGGATGACTTCTGCCTCCCCTAATTTTCTTGGAATTTATTAATGAGTTAATTAAGAAAATTAATTAGTGAACCATTAATCAGCCTCTTTGTATAATTAAGAATAATTAAGCACATGAATAGTGAATTAATCATCTAATTGAGATAATTAAATATTGTTTAAGTGAGTAGGAGATTTATGGAATATTTTTGGGATATTTTCCCTTAGCTATTCCCTAAACACCCTTTCTTCCTTAATCCAAACCTAATTAAGGATTAATTCACTAATAATATACTAAATTAGCTTAATCAAACTTTCAAAAGTCAATCTGAACTTAATTAATCTTAAAACTTAAGTAAATCCTTAGGTGTTCAAAAGCCTAAGGTAAGCTTAAGGAAATCAAATCCAACCCACATGTGTGGGAAGGGTTATGAAAGTACTTAATTAAACCCTTTAGCTTAATTAATCAATAAGTGTGAGCCAATTGCATTAGGGCCCTTTCTTTCTTAGGAGAATTGCTGATTTAAATTTCATGTGGTTACATATCATATGGTGGCTCATAATTGTTAGGATAATTATGTTAAAATGGTGTAGATAAGGAGTAATTAATGGACTTAATTCACACCTTAACCTAAACAAACCATAAAACCAATCTAATCATCCTAAAATAAAACTAAACTAATTCACACATGGAAAAAATGGGTTAGGACTAGTAAACTCTTCTCACATTTCCTAAATCAAATCAAACTCAAAATTAAAGTAAAAAATCTCTTTAAAATAATTTTTGTTCACTTTGAATAACCTTATTTTATAGGATTGCCCTTATGAATTAATTAGGATGAATGAAATCACATGCTTGCATCACTTTAACTCTTTCCAAGTATGTTAAATATTGTTTGCCATGTGAAATCATACATTCATATCTTTTGAAAAATCAAATAAATGAAATATTTTCTTTATGTCAAATTGCATGCTTTAGCTAAAGTAAGAATATAAATGGCTATTATCATGATTAAATCAAAAATTATTTTCAAAATCTACAAATCAAACATCATAAATGAAGTTATGCTACTTATAAATATTTATAAGCTTGCATGTGATTATAAGTACAAAATATGTTATGTGATCTTTGCTTCTCTTTATTAACATAGATTTGAATATGATTTACAAAGTTTATAGTTCATGTGAAAAGAACATAACACTTGCTTAAATTCATTCCTATCCAATTCTATGTTATGACTTAAGAAGGATCTTCACATTTACATATGTAAATTGTATAACCAAATCAAACAAAAGTAAAAATCTTTTTGCATGACTCTTCTTCCATTCATTTCTTTTTGTACATGCACATGTATTTAAGAAAAGTAGTATATTAGTCTGGACATCCTGGAGTTGTGAGGCTTTAAGTAGCCCCGGGTAAGTCTTGTACCTTACACCCTTGGTGTAGAAAATAATGGCATCGTACTCATTTATGTATTCCATATTGTAAATGTGCATTTGATTAATAATGGATGAAAGAGTCACTCTTTTCTACTTAAACAAAATCATGCATTCATAAAACATCCAAAATTTTCTTAAACAACATTCCTTAGCATTCATCTTCAAAGTGTGCTAAAGATTTGCATGACATGTTTAGATATGCTTAGGACCATTCATATGCATGATATAGATGTTGGAAAGAAATAAAGGGTTGTGTGTTATGTGATAGTAATTCAACTTAATTAATCTTAAGATGCCTTTCTTATTGAATAGGTTTATTTAAAGCAAATCTAAATTTAGGATTAATTAAAACACATAATAAAACATTCACTATAAAAAAAATCATTAATGAATTTATCTTAGAAATTACTTAAGGTAGGGATGAGAAGTTACTTTTCTTTTCTTCTCTTTATAACACTTTCATCAAGTAAATCATCATTGAGTGTTGAATCTGCTGAGATAGGATGAGCAGCAAGAAAGTCTGCTAGTATCAGGTACATATGTAACATTGAACTATAATAGAAGCATTGCCCATCATGCTAGATGACTTATCAATGCTAATCTTATTATCATGAACTTCAGCAGATCGATCTTTGAGATGAGCGTTATCTTGTGCGATAGCATACAATGTCTGAGCTTTTGGGTAGCAAAAATTAATGCATGATAGTATTTCTCAATTGGAGAATATCTCACTTCTACTCCTACTAATCTTAGACTTATATAATAAAGAGTGTTCTCCTTTCCTTCTTCATTATGTTGTGCGAGCAATGCCCCAAGAGATTCTTCTAGCGTGGGTGTATATAAAATGAGGGGCTTTCCTAGGATTAGCGATGACATAATTGGTGGATTCAATAAGTATATTTTAATGCTATTGAATGCTTCTTGACATTCACTATCGCACGTAAATGGTGCATTCTTCTTCATTAATTTAGCAAATGGTTGACACCTACCTGATAGATTTGATATGAAGCATCAGATGAATGCCAAATGTCCCTATATAGAATGAAGCTGACAAAGATTCTTCGGTGGTGGCATATCCACTATCACTTTAATTTTATTAGGATTGATCTCAATTCCTCTATGCCACACCACATAGCCAAGGAACTTTTAGATGAAACCCCAAATACACATTTAAGAGGATTCATCTTGAGATCGTACTGCCTAAATCTTTTGAAGACCATTCTCAGATCATCAAAATGGTCTTCTTGATCTATGCTCTTAACGACGAGGTCATTCACATAGCATGCTACTCGATGAATCAACTCAGAAGATGTGTCATGGTCCTTTGATATGTAGCTCTAGCATTCTTCAATCTGAATGACATGACTGTGTAGCAATATATATCAATTGACATTATAAATGATGTGTGCTTCGCCTTTAGGAGCCATCTTGATTTGATTGTATCCCAATGATGTCCATGAATGGGAACATGTTATAGTTGAAAGTATTATCCACTAATAGTTCTGATATTGGAAGTGGAAAGTCATCTTTTAGACATGCTTTGTTCAGATCTTAGAAGTCAATGAAAATATATATTTGACTATTCTTCTTCCTAACTAGGACGATGTTGGCTATCCAATATGTATACTACTCCCTGATGAAGCTACTTCGATCAGTTGCTTAATTTTATAATTACATGTTCTTCAATTTCCAATCTCATTCATCTAGGAGCTTGCTTAACAGGCATTGCATTTAGTTTAATGTCGAGTTTATGAACTGCTACATCAGGGGATAAGCCTGACATTTTAGAGTATGCCCAAGTAAAGCAGTCCCTAAATTTACATAGCAGAGCTTTAATTTCTTTAACCTTTTCATCAAGCAGAAGGGCATTGACGAAAGTTGGGCAGGTATCATCCTCTGTTCCCAAATTGATTTCCTTCAACTCATCCATGGTAGCTGTTTGTCCACCATCTTCAAGCTCTTCAAGCACTGGCTTAGATTCTACTTCTTTATTTAATAGATAAATCTCATAAAGGGCATCTTCAATTTTGATCTTAGTCTCAATTTCTTCTTTTATCACTGCCTATATGAGGGATTATCCTTCTCAACTTAGGTGATGCATTAGTTGCTTTAAGAAGAATCGACATCACCTTCTTTCTTCATTTTTCCTTCTTCACTTCTTTGGATTATTTGACAGCCTTTGAAGTGGAAGCTTTGAGTTGTTGAGGCCCAAGCTCCTTTAGCAGATAGTATTTCGCATTTTCATAAATTTTAGCTTCATGAACTGCGAATGGCTGAAGATTACCAGGGATTATATGTTCTTCCTCATCTCTTATGTATTTCATGCATTGGTGCAAAGTATATGGGATTATTCCATACTCATGTAGCCAAGAATGACCCAATAAGGCCCTGAATGAGGTGTCAGCACCAATGATGTGGAATTTGATTTCTATATAAAATTCTTTAAATCTTAGTGGCAAGATAAAAGATCCGAGAGTCTTTTACCCTTTTTCATTGAAGCTGTGGATCATCAATTTGTCTCGTCCAAAATGCTGAATGTTGAGAGACAATCCTTTCAAAGCTCAGAGACTCATAAGATTGAGATGAACCCGGATCAATTAGAATTGATTAACTATGACACCATCGCCTTGGAGGCATATAGCGGCATTGTGTTCTAATGTTCATAAGATCTTCTTCGAGAAGGTGACCGAAGGTCTTGAGAATGTAATACTTCATTCATACACCATTTGGCGAAGTACGCTTCATATTTCTCTAAATTATTAAGAGTCTAAGTTAAGGTTTCACGGAGAACTTGCGACATCAAGAGGGCATCATACACACTCAACTATATAGGGATCTTTCTCAAGTGCGACAAGATGTTATAATCAACTCCTTTATCTATATTAAACTTCTTCTTCGGATCTTTAGGAATGATATTTTTATTAACTTCTATAAGTTTGTCCTATTTAAAAGGAGTATCCTTCTTCATCAATTTCTTCCTTTTGGTTGCGATCTGATCGACGCCTCCAATAAATTTTTTGATGGAATATGTATTTCTTCAATCGAGGACTACGAAGTTGACCTACTCTCGAAGATATGGAGCAGTTTGGTGACGGGATCCCCTAGATGACTCTCCATGGTGTCGACCATCAGAAACTTCATCACATATGACCCTTCTCTTAGGTACCCATTCTCGATAAGTTTTTTCTTTAGAGTACAATTTAGATGACATGCCACTATCTTTCTTTAAGACAAGCTTTCACTTTGAAGTTTTGGCCTCCAAATTTGCTTACCTTTTATCGAGACCTTCGATGGTGATTCTTGAATTTGTGGTCCAAGTGTCAAGCTCACCATGCAGGACTTGAATTGGTTGACATATTGCCGAGGTTGTAGGGGGAGGTCTCCTTGGAGGAGTAACTCTAGCCTCCCTGATGACAGTACTTTGATATTTTTTTTCATTAATCCTTTCTTCTTAGCAACTTTGAGAACCCGATGCACTGTTGTATATACAGTTTTGAGTTTCCTCACTGAAGAAGCTAGAACCTGACGTTGTCAGATCCAAAAGGATTGTTGATTTGACCAATATAGTTATTTTGCTTTACCCATCTTAGGCTATCAAACCTGTTATGAGTTGGAACACTACGGTTTCACAATTGATTGTATAATTTTCGCTTAAACAATAGCTATTGAGCATGCATTAGCATTTCTCTTTCTCCACTATCTTTAGGTTAGCTTGCTTCCAAATGAAGAAGCTTCACGTGACTACTTCTTCTTAAGGCTTCAAACACTAAATTTATTTTCCTTTTGGCGGACCTTCGATAGTGGATTCTGAACATGTTAGGTGTCACGCCCCAATGCTCACTGTGTAGGGGTTATTTAGAACGATCTTGAGTTCTTACTACCACTAATGGTATCTTTTGTAGTGGAATACTCTTATTTTCTTTGATAATTGAGCCTTGATACTTTTTCTTCATAAGACCCTTCTCCTTGACAACTTTCAGCACCCTGTGCACTCTAGAGGACAGAGTCTCAAGATACCTCTTTTGTGGGGTTATAATTTAGTACTACCGTTGCCATCAGAACCGTTTCCACTAAAATGATTGTTTGATATCACCAATAGAGCTATTCCTTTTCACCCATTTCAAATTTTTGAATTTATTATGAGTAAGAATACTCAATTTTGGTTATAAGATAGGTTTTATAACAGATGGCCCAAGTGAGAGTATATGAGCTTGCAACTCAACATTTCTTCTTCTCCTCTACCTTCTAATTAGTTTTCCTCTAGATGAGGAAGATTTAGTATCAAAAGGTTCAACTGGGAGAGTGGTCGCATTCATAAGCGTGATTGAAACTTTCTACCTAGTGATGGTTCTTTTCATGACTGACACATCAAAATGACTAAATCTTTCGAATAGAGAGGTTCTCTTTCGATGAACCTCGATAGCAATAGTGATCATTCCAGTCATTATCCTCCCCTGCATAAGTTGGTGTGCACAATATACAGGGGCTTCATGTGGAGGATTATTTATAGCGGGAAGTTTACGCTACCAAATTGGATGGTAGCTATAGCATCCCCACAACAACAACAACAACAACAACAACAAGCATTAATCCCACTAGAGGGTCGGCTACATGAATCCTTCATCTCATTGTGTCCTATTATGTGTCAAATTCTCATTTAATTCAAGTATACTAAGATCATTTTTATACATCTTAACCAAGTCTTTTTAGGTCTACCTCTACCTTTCTTAACATAAGGCAAATCTAATGCATCTACTCTCCTAATCAGGTCATCGGATGGTCGACGCTTTTATGTGGCCAAACCATTTAAGGCAACTCTCCCTAATCTTATCTACCACTAGAGCTACTCCAACTTTTTCCTGAACATACTCATTTTGCATTCTATCTCTAAGAGTAAAGCCACTCATCCACCTGAGCATCCTCATCTCTGTAACACTTAACTTAGTCTTATGCTTCTCTTTTATTGGCCAACATTCTGCACCATAAGTCATTGCAGGTCTTACCACTATCTTATGAAATTTTTCCTTAAGTTTAAGTGGAACTTTTCTATCACATAATAGGCCAGATGCATTCCTCCACTTCAACCATCCAACTTGAATTCTACTAATAACATCTCCATCTATTTCACCATCATTTTGAAAAATAGAGCCTAAATATCTGAATCGCTCACTCTTATTAATGACTTGATCACCTAAAGTCACAACACTATCACCAAAACTTCTACAAATAAAATTACACTTCATATATTCAGTTTTAGATCTACTTAAATGAAAACCTTTAGACTCTAAAGTTGACCTCCATAATTCAACTTTTTGGACTCTCTAGTCTTATCAACAAGAAGAATGTCATCAACAAAAGCATACACCAAGGTACATCTTCTTGTAAATGCCTCGTAAGAACATCCATAACTAAAGTAAAAAAGATAAGGGCTTAATGTTGATCCTTGATGTAATCCAACCAAATAGGAAAATATTTTGTCGCCCTCCTTGTGTTTGGACACAAGTAAATGACTCTAGTATACATATCCTTAATGACTTGAATATAACCAATATTAACTCCTTCGTCTAGAACTCTCCAAAGAACATCTCTTGAGACTTTATCATAAGCTTTCTAAATCAATAAATATCATATGTAGATCCTTCTTACTTTCTCTATGCTTCTCCATCAAACCTCTTAACAAATGTATAACATCCATAGTAGATCTACGGCATGAAACCAAACCGATTGTGAGAAACTTCAGATCACATCGCAACCTATGCTCACTACTCTCTCCCATAATTTTAATGTATGGCATTAACTTAATTCTTCTATAATTTGCACACTCTTGTGCATCACCTTTATTCTTAAATATAGGAACCAACAAACTCTTTCTCCACTCATCCGCATCTTTTAGTCTTTAAAATAATATTAAAAAGATTTGTTTTAAGAAATTCCTTGATCTCCTAAACATTTCCACACATCTATTGGAATATTCTCCTCTGCTTTTCACATTTCATTTTCTTTAAAGCTTCACTAACTTCAAATTTACTAATACGATGATAAAAATGAAATTCTCTATTTTTGTTTAGGGTATTAAGGTTGCTAAAATCAATTGTACTTTCAGATCCTTCATTGAAAAGTTTATCAAAATGCCTCATCCGTAATATTTTCTCCCGCTGCTTTAACAGGACGGGTCAGGTTAACGTTAACGACATCGTTACGTTACAGCACTATAAACTAAGAATATTCATATTTTATTATTGGACACGTGTTGCATTCCGGTTGGCATCTGGACGTAAAGCTACATCCGGACTCCGAACATAATAATTTCTCTTAGGATGAAGGACAATCCCGCATGGCCTCGGGCCGATTCTATTTATCAAGGCTAAAATTTTAAATTATGAGTAATTAAAATTTTAATCAAGTAATTAGGCATAAAAAAATTTAAAAATAGGCCTAGCTCATTGAACGGTGACAGTGCCGACGTGGTGGTTACGTTTAGTCGCCCGCTCAACCGCAACTACTATATAATTTTATTTTTAAAAAAAATAAACTCAGAAGCACCCTTTATTTGTCAGACTCTCATCCGGTCGTGATTTTAGCGTTCTTGATATCATTGGAAAGGTAATAAAATTTTCTACAACTTTTATGTTGATATCTTTCAAATATTCTCGCCCAGGTCTCCATAGTTTTTGTGTTTGTATAAATTTTAACGATGCAAAAATATAGAAATTTGTGTAGCCTCTCTTTTTTGGCCGCATGAGGCTCATCCGGTGTCATATTTTAGCATGCTTGATATCTTTGGAAAGATAATAAAATTCTCTACAACTTTTATGTTTACAACCTTCGATGATTATAGCCCGGGTCGCCTAAGTTTTTGCGTTTGTATAGAAATTATTGATGCAAAAATACAAAAATTGATGCAGCCCACCTTTTATCAGACGGCTCATCAGCTCGATTTTAGTTTATCATTGAAAGGTGATAAAATTTTCTACAACTTTCATGTTGATAACTTTCAAAGATTCTAGCCCGGTCCAAAAAGGTAGGCTGCGTCAATTTTTGTATTTTTGCATCATTAAAATTTATACAAACACAAAACTACGGTGACCCAGGATAGAATCTTTGAAAGTTGTCAACATAAAAGTTGTATAAAAGTTTATTACCTTTCCAACGATACCAAGCATACTAAAATCTGACACCGGATGAGCCCTAAAAAAAAGGTCATGAGTTTAATTTTTTTAAAAATAAAAATATACCGCCATCATTGATAACTGGTGGTAAATTTATTATGCCCGCTCAACCGCGAATAGGCCTACTTTTAAATTTTGTTTTTTTTCGTGCCTAATTACTTAATTAAAATTTTATTGAGGCCTAATTTAACTTATATTACATATTTAACATCTTAAAAATAAATATTACACTCATGGCACTCAAAACTTATAAATCTAACAAAATATGACTCCGTTAAAACAAACAAATTGCCATATCGCCGTTCCGCAGCTCACCACCGGACCTACCCACCATCTTCACCGAATCTTTGTTAAGGTTCCCTGATTTGTCCAACGCCAAGAAATATTGATTTGTTATGTGAGCACTATAAAATCTTTTTCTCTTTCATGGAGCTATGGCGAAAAATTATGCTCTTAATGTGAAAAAAGAAAATCTAAGATATCCATTGAACGTATCATATTCTCGAATTTGAGATCGATGAGATATTAGTTATCAAAATAAAGATTGGAGAGATAGTCAAGTTGAGATGATCTCAACTAGTAGAGAAAGGAGGAATGTTCAAAATAATCTCCAAAGAGAATGATGGAAGAATTTACAAATCAAAAGGCGATGTTTCTCTTCGATTTATTTTTTCATCTTTTAGGATTTGTAATGACAAAAATGCTTCATCATTACTTTTATAGACTATTGAACAAAATATTTCTTCTTAAATCAAGCATTTGAGTAACCAATGGTAGAGAGAATGTGCAGGTTATTAAAAGAAGAATAATCACTTTTTTGTCCTATTATTCACTACCCTATGAAAAAAAGAGTTTAAAATCCAACGAGTACAAGATAGAATGAAAGAAACGAAAATAAAACATAAATTATGCCCGCTAATCCAAGGAATCCTTTACATTAGTTGTCAAGCAAGGCTAGATGGAAGCATCACCATGTAGATGATTTGAAGCGGCATCCTTTCTAGTGGAAGAAACCCATTCATGCAAATGCGAAGCTTCTTCCTTTAGCCATGGGAATTTTGAATGCTCATCTTAACTAAGGTGGAGACTGAGCAACAAAAAGCAAGCTCCGTTGTTGTAGTTGAGGTTGAGCATTCTCCAAAATGTGAATTTTGCAAAGTTGCTACCCCCAAGTAATCCCAAAGTCTAAGGGGACGACGGCAAGTGACGTCACCACAAGCGGTGAATGGCAAGGGTGACGGATGTTTTAAATAATAGCTCGCTTAGTAATTAAACTAATTAGGCATCTTAAAAAAATTTAAAAATAGGCCTAGTCGCCAGCTGATTGGGCGACTGGCTCTGAAATATTTTTTTTAAAAAAATTAAATTGGCAGTCCTTATTTTTTGGCCATATCAGGCTCATTAGGTGTCAAAATTTGATGTACTTGGTATCGTTGGAAACATAATGAAAAATTCTACAACTTTTATGATAGCAACTTTTGATGAATCTTGCCCGGTGAGCTGCAGTTGAATCTTTTCATGTAATGTTAATTTAGTATGGAGATGTACCTACATTTGAATATGTACCAACTTAAAAATTCATATTTGGCCAAAACGTTCTTAAGTCAGAGTTGAAATATATGTAATTTTACGTTGAATCTTTGTTCCTCATGTTTGCATTAGCCGAAACAAACTAAACTAATAACAAACAACACTATAAGTATACAATCAGAAGAAACTAAATGAGTGAACATTAGAAATAAAAACAGCTAAAACTACATGCCAAGAATCGTAAAAATAAGATAACACAGCTATTGTCGTCGATGCCTGCGTGGTGAATTGCATCGCTACCAGGGGTGTAATGGGATGGTGGTCGACTTGGCCGATCACGTAGATGATGCTGATGACGGTCCTCCTCCTCTTCCACCTGCTCACCAGGTTGTTGCGAACATCGCAAGTCTGTAACATGTGGTATATCAATGGAAGCCTAAGATGGCAATGAGCACCCATAGTACGCTCTGTATGGCGGTGTCATATGGAATGACGGTGGACCATATGTCGGTGGGATCGGTGCATGCCAAGGGTGCATCTGAGACCACATTGTATTTTAATATGAATACTAGGGTGGCTGTGTAAATATATATGTAGACTGTCCCACCACTGGCATAGAAGATGGACCCAATCCATCAACGGAACATCCGGTCGGCCGATGCGTATGCCTCGGAATGTCAAGATCCTTGTATGCCGCCGAGATGTGCATGTTCCGCCTCAGCTCTACAATCAACTGCTCATAATCGTTGATGTCTTTCTGAAATTCTGTGTCATCACCTCTACCGAAATAGCGCTGAAATATATCCTCAGTGTTCAAGATATGCTCACGCTACAAATAATATAAATTTATATCATGGTTTCAATATTACAAGGAAAAGGAAATTGTAATTTCACATAAACTAACCATCAAACGGTCTCCAGGTGCACGGGGGTAGTATGTGTCAGGAGGTACTATCGGTGCCTTCAGTATGTAAAGTGAAGCCCAAGAATGGTACCACCTCATATACTGGTTGATCGTTGGCTCCCGATCATGTTACGATGAATCTACCATCACAACCAACTCACATCGACGCTCCCACTGTGCAATGTAGGAGTGGTGGTACTCGACCCAATCAACATCAGCCTTTCCTCGTCCATCAACCTGAACGAACGATGGATCTACCGGGGCAACATCAATCATAGGAGGCATGCCAAACTTTCTGACCACACGATCAAGCAGGTACCACTCTACCCTCTTCCAACAAATCAGCGGTACTCTGGCTAACCATATCTCCTCTCCCTGCAAACATATATCTACATACACATGCGGTCGATGTCCATATGGCTGATGATGTGCATTCAAAGATAAGTTATTCTAACAATTGCAATCACATGATGAGCAAGCTAATAAAAATGACATAAATTCAGCATACCTAACTCTGCAAAAGGCCATCCAACTCATCCTGCATACTCTGATGTTGGATGCTGGCAATGAACAAAACCTTCATTCCACCAACATCCAACACTGAGCCCATCAATGTCTGCATGATAGGGAACACGTAAGGTAGGTCTGCCGACATGAATGTGCTCCCAAGCCCATACATGCAATAGATGAATACATCCTGCTATGCTCGTGTGCTTTGGCTTGGTTGCCTCATGTAACTCTCTGTACAGATGTGCAAGCACAACTGAGCCCAATGATAACCCCCTAAATGTATGAATATCCTCCAATAGAGCAGATGAACCTCGAGTGTTCGGGAGAAGAAAAAATCCAATGGCAAATAGTACATACGCCCTGATATGCATAAGAAATTAGAGCTCTGGTAGATCTAAGTACGAATCTCTATAGTAAGTCCATCTCAACCATCGTAATGGTAAGCAAGTGCGTGCATGTGCCTACCCCATCCGAAATTTTGATGTGATATATGGATGGATCGGATCATGATACACGATGTGTGGCTCTGGATGCTCTCCTAACAACTCATCACATCAGTCTGGCCATGTAGCCCACCGTTTCCCTCCACCTACAACAACACTGCCAATCACTGGTGGGTCATCTATCCGAATGCCTAGAATCATCGCAATATCCTGTAGTGTGATCGTCATCTCACCAATGGCCAAGTGAAATGTGTTCGTCTACGGGCACCAGCGCTCCACGAATGCTATCAGTAAGTGATGATCTAGCTTAATATACTGCATCTGGGATACCTTTAAGTCGATATCTCAAGGCACCCATGAATCTAGGATAATTAATGTGCCATTCCCTAAACATCAATGCGCAACACTGAATCAAAACCGCAATCACAATGAAGTATGCTTAGAATGCATATGCATAATAACTACATAAGTATAAAAGCTCACAAATTGCTTAGAAAAAAATTTACCGAATCAGGATGTACTGCTCTGTGCCACCACGGAGCATAACTATGCTAGGGTGTACACCTTTTGGTGGTGGGCCGTAGTCCTCAACCGCTTCCTTCAGCCGCTCCTCCCGCATGGGCGGAGTTTCACCGGACATGTTTGCCTGTTATAAGTGCAACAAGTAACAGAGTCAGATTAAAAAAAAATATTTTATAGCATTGTATAGGGGAAATGTAAAAAAAGATAACTAAAAATAACCACAGACTGATAACCAAAACATACAATTTTTCAAATTTTAACTGCAAAGGTACAAGCTACAAGCATCCACTATGAAAGATAACTGAAACAGTTTCCATCATTGAATTTGTAGTACAGAGAAAAGCTAAATAAAACAAACACATACTAGAATCTTATTTGCCCTTGCAATACAAAAACAACAGACACACAAGTACACACACGAGGACATCTGACAGCCAACAAATAAATTGGAACATTTCACACCCTACGCGTGCGCATTTGAGGGCACGTCGACCTATTATGCCCAATAATCTTACACACACCACATGCCCTAGAGCTTCTAGTACTGTTCTCATCCATGCTATTTTTGAATCTGCTTTTCCTTGGCCTACCAGACTTTCTCTTGATATTAGGTGGGTTATAATTTTCGTATCTGCCTTCAATAATGTGTTCTAGCCACTCCTCCTGATCAGGTATGACATGAAAATCTCCCTGGTAGGTGCTAATATAATTTAGCAAGCTATGGTATACTGAGACATATTGGACATGGTTCAGGTGTCGATGTCTCAAAGCAGCAATCACATGTGCACAAGGTAGATGGTAAGCCTGCGGTTGTCTACAGGTACAGTTGCATTCACAATTTTTAGATATTTCCACCTTGTAGGTTCGACTGTTGACATCAAACACGTGATACTCATACAGAGATATCCTAACTGGTTCAGGAAATCTCCTTGCCTCGCATTCATTAGCTAGCAATATAGCTTTAATGTGTGGGGAGAACAAGTTTTCTTGTTGACTTTCTAGAGTTGTAGTTGTATCAAGATGTTTCATGAAAAGGAAAACTATGTTGTAGTATACTGCTGTGATCAAAGCTTGAATTGGTAAACCATGTGCACGTTTAAGGACTCCATTGAAGCACTCAGTAGCATTTGTCGTCATTGTACCATACTTATATCCATCATCATGAGTTTGAGACCACTGATGTACATCCCTTGAAACCACCACTACCTTTTTTAATATTCTTAATGTCTTCCATGTACCTTTAAAAATGCGTATATCTACTGTGTTTCCAGTGACATACATTTTCTGACATATGAAATCAACATCAGCTATGCCTAGTTGTCGCACAGCTTTTTTGAAGTTCTCCCTCAAATGACATAGAATGACCTGTGGAAAGATCTCTCGCAGCCCAAGAAGACTGCATGTCTATTTGAGATGAGGCTGAGATCACCCCTCATAGATACTAATGAGATCAAGTCCTGTAATGTGTGTAGAAACCAAATCCATGACTCTACACACTCTGATTCCACAATTGCGAATGCCAGTGGGAACAAGCCATTGTTTGCATCGATCCCAACCGCACTAAGTAGAGTGCCTCTGTACTTACCCAGGAGGAAAGTCCCATCAAGACATAAAATTAGGCGACAATACTGCCAACCTAGTATTGACGGCTCGAACGACCAGAACAGTCATTGGAACCTATTCGATTCTGTGGAGTGTACCCGGTACACTGAACCTGGCATAGATGCAAAAACAACAGCCATAAATTTTTCCAATTATCTATATGATTCCTCCCAACTGCCAAAAATTACCTTAATCGCTGAATGCATCCCATGCCTTCATATAAGACACTCTTATGTTGAACTTTGACTCAATCACGCACAATCTCCTAAGCTTGATCCATGACGTCATTGGTTGGATGAAATAATTGATGAATTGTGATGTGCATTGCTTGTGTCCAGTATTAAGAATAGAATGAGTATAGCTATGAGGTGAGCCTACTGAACCAATCCTCCAAGCACCACCCAACCTCTTAACTGAGCAGGCATATAAGCACCACAAACATGGTCTAGATGTGTCAGAATGGTGAGTGCACAACACAGTGAATTTTGATTGGTTCGAAGCATATATGACATACTCAACATTGTTCATAATTGACCAACCCTGAATAGCAAATTGTAACTGCTTCTTGTCACGAAAGCACATACCTTCAACCACTTCATCAGGGATGCAGTTTTCCTCTTCAAAGGATGAATCATCTGATGGGCCATCAAATGCAATGTCTTCATCCCATTCTCTAGTGGTTTGAGCACTACGCATGTAATCATTATTATGTATCAAATGCTCCTCAGTATGACTTATTCTCATTGAGTAATCGATAATCAAATCTCTGACCATATGGGATGGTTCTGTTGCCCTTAAATCGGACCGCTCCGAGTAACTATCATCGCTGTCATCATCATCGTTACTATCTCCACTGGGCATAGTTTCATATTGAACATCTTCATCAGATGGTGGGTTCGGTTCATTAAGTTATGGGTCAGCCATATGAGTAAAACTTGTGCCAGTGAAATATTCATTTTCTCTTGCTATATACCCATATAATTCAACATGAGTGCTAAACTGAGAAGGTGGTGTGATGTAATCAATCGTGATTCCAGCTCTCTGCTCCTCAGCATTGTTAACCCTCCACATGGGAGTTCCTCAACTTTGACATATACCATAATAGGTTGTGTACATGCTGCATTAATTATAGCTTCACATACTTCTTCATCGTTAATGTGTGTTGCAATAAATCCAATGTGAAAAAAATGACCCACCAGATTAATAGAGAACTTTGATGGATCTAGCTTCAATGACATCATTACTCTTTTCTATAATTTCTCAAATTTAATCCGTCGTGGGATTTGTACTGGACGATTTCTCCTACCAATATATGTTGGAATAAACTCGTCGCTTACTCTGAGTTCACCACCATAGTAAATAACTACACAAACAATATCTGAACTCATCACTAACTAGTAATAACGAAACACCGGTATCTGAATTGTTACCTATTATGCACAAGAAAGCTTGCATTAATAGATGATAAAGAAGGCTAAAAGAATCACACATTCCTAGACGACAACTTAATCTTGAAACAATCACTCTATCCTAGTATGTGAAATCGACATGGAGCTTGATCTTCAAGCGATCACACAATCCTAGAAGAGAACATGATACCTCTCATAATAATCAGTTTATTTCAGCATAACAAATAAAAGCCAAATACTGGAATGTCACAACAATCAATTTGTGCGACGATACACATATAAAAGCCAATCGGTCTCTTTTACATCTATAAACAACCACGTACTTCATTTGCAAAAAAAACATCACACACAAAAATATTAAATCACACGTAAAGTTAACTTTTCCCAGAAAACAAAACTGCATATGCGCCTAGTCCAACTAAAGAGCTTGATAACACCTAATTAAGCTACACATACACACTAAATCAAGCAAAACATATTGCGCACAAATTACAAACCCCTAAAAAAAATAAAAACAACACATACAAAGTGAGATCCAACTAAAGAGCTTGATAACACCTAATTAAACTACACATACACACTTAATCACACAAAACATATTGTGCACAAATTACAATCCCCTAAAAAATTAAAAATACCACATACAAAGTGAGATCCAACTAAAGAACTTGGTAACACTTAATTAAACTACACATACACACTTAATCAAGCAAAACATATTGCGCACAAATTACAATCCCCTAAAAAAATAAAAAACACCACAAACAAAGTGAGATCCAACACAAACTTTCTATGAGAATCATAATAATTAACTTAAACATACAAAATAAACTCATACAATTCAAAATCTAACAAATTTTTTTAGTTTAAGGTTAAATACCTAAATCGCAAAAATTTTAAAAAACCCTAATGAGATCCTTCTTCACGGCCGAAGCTTCCTCGGCCTCAAGAAGCCTTCCGCCGGCGACGGATCTGGCCGGCGACTACCGAATGCGGTGGGGGATCACGATGGAAAACAAAAAACCCGAGAGCGGAGATGAGCCGCTTTCTGATTCGCTCTATAATTTGCTCAGCCATTGGCCGACTACTATACATTTTTAAATTTTTTTTTAAGATGCCTAGTTAGCTAATTTAATTACTAAATAGGCCTATTATGACAAATTTAGCAATGTTTTAATGGAGAGTTATATTTTGTTAGATTTGAATATTTTGAGTCTATGACTGTAATATTTAACTTTTACATGTTAAATATGTAATATATATAATTTTTGAGTGTTATGTATGTAAATCCCTTTATTTTATGTAAAAAAATACGCATGGCATTTATTGAGTATTTTGATTAATTTTAAAAAATTATCACCTTCAAATATATTCCATTTTAAATAAATTATAAAAAAATGTGATCCCAAACAAATAAATTTCTTAACTTACATAAGAAAACTATCATTTTTTTTATATACTAATATGGATCTTCCCTTTAATATATCATTCAGAGTAAAAATTAGTGAAAAAAATTTGCTCAAAATTTCTCTAAAATTACTCAAAGTCGCATCTAATGATTTTATTGAGCTTAAAAAAATATTAAAATTTAACTTAGAATATAACAAAAAAGTCGCATAGACCCAAAAGAGAGTCTAAAAAAGCTTATATATGCTAGAACATGTTGACCCTCGTATATATTCTGATTTTTAACGCGAATGATTAAACTGCATGCATGCTGCTAGAATGCATGTATAGATGCATGCATAGGTTTTGGAATAACAATCCTACTGTTTGACGTATTATCCGCAACACAGATGTCTTGGAGTTGTGTGGGATCGGTGGCGATCGCAATCGAGGAGGCCAAAGCAAGCAGGGCGACGATAAGCAACTGGAGGTCATGAGAATTGGCCATTTATTTGATTTGTAAATGGCTGATATTCTCTCTCTCTCTCTCTCTCTCATTCTTTCTCTGCCATTTATCTTGCTCTATGTTGTTTATGGCGAATTGCCTATAGGGTGTATGCGTATATATATAATTGGTGCTGGAGACAATTGGAGTTAAAATTAATTCCAGTCTACAAGTCTTTGAAGCTGTCATGGACTGAACAAGTCATCTCTTCGGCTCGTTGGTAGGTTTTGCTCAATTTCTAGCCATTTCTTGGGTGATGAAACATTTTTTATTGAATAATTAATTAAGAGGACAACAAAAGCATATAGCAAAATTGGTTAGGTATGAGAGAACCACCACCCAGAAAAATTAAAATATATGCATGGCTAACAAATTCATCAAGATTATTGTTTAATTTGGTTTGAACGATGTTGACCCTCGTATATAATCCACGAGTCGAATCAAGTGCGTATGATAGTAACGACAAATTACAAACTAATATCACATGAGTCAGAATAAAAAAGACCTTGGTTCTCGTCGATGCCCATTGGACGACATCCACTCACGAAATAGACAATGCAATGAGCTCAGAATATTAAAATTATTCTTTAGAGACTTTTAAATTGATAAAGTTACAAGTGGGAATTAGTATAATTCTTTGAAATGCAAATGCAGTAGCACATAATTCTTGATGAATACTAATTATTAATTCATTTAAAGAGTGACATCCATATATAAAAAAGAGGGATTACCATATAAATCAATTTAAAGAGATTAAGTCAAATTAAAATAGCTAAATTTTAAACTAAGCACCTTTAAAATCTTAATTAGCAAAATATAGGCTTAAAAAACAAAATTTTAAAATAAAGATCCATTTAACGCGACTGACTATACATACAATAGCACGGACCGAATCGTTAAATTTTTATTTTAAAATCTGAACCGTGATTGGGATGATCTGATCTCGTTTCGTTAGGCAATCAACCGCTTGAACCACCGGATTTCCTGTCTACCGTCTCCATCACTGAAAACGCCTGCTAGCCCAGGCGCAGTAACGCCACCCACCCGGATCGACCGCCTGGAGAAAAAGTTTGTCTTTTTGCTGATTTTTTTTAGAATTAATGAATAATATGTGAATGTGATTTATATTTATTGTATTTTATGATGTTATTAGGCAAATGTATTATGTATTTTAGGTATTTTAGGTATTTTTTTAGGTATTTTAGGTATTTGTATGTGAATGTTTAAAGTTTTTTATTTTTTATTTTGTTTTTTAAAAATAAATGAATAATGGATTACATCAAGGATTAGATTACATCAAGGATTGGTTTTTGTGGTATTTGTAATGTAGGTGTTTTTTTTGTGTTTTTTTACTTTTTTTTCCTGTAAAATGAGAAATATGCTAATGGATTGGTTTTAAGCCTTTATCTTTTTTTGCTTTATGTTATGGATTTTCTTACTATATATGCAATACATTTGTTAAAAGGTTTGATGGAATAGTATAGAGGTAGTTCGGAGGACCTAAATATGATATTTGTTGATTTAGAGAAAGCATGTGATAAAGTTTCAAGGAAGTATTTTGGTGAGTTTTAGAAAAGAGATGAATTAATATTGCGCATATTCAAGTCATTCAGGATATGTATACTAGAGCTGTTACTTGTGTCCAAACACATGGAGCATCTGTTATCATATGTATTATGTGAATGTTTAGTTTTAGGATCAATTTTTGTGTGTTATCATATATATTATGTGAATGGTTATTTTAGGGTTGATTTCAAGTAAATTATAATTGGTGATTAACATCTGCTTGATCCATGATGTACCATTCTTTGTTCATCGACCTCTATCTAGATTACGCTTCTACAATAATTAGTTTCATCATTCTTGCAAATTCATGTAGTACTCATGAATCTAGCTAATTTAAATGTGTTTTCAAAGATTCTCGCCTCGACACACATTTGACTCAAATATGAGTTTATTAATCGTATGTTTGATCAGATATGGCGCCAACTTAGTGTTAGTGACGATTTCTTCCCTACGTATACCGCCAAAAGAATCGGCCCCTATATTAATTTCACGTCGGGCTGATTTTAGCAGCGTACATAATCGAATCATGCGGTCACTAAAAGTTGATTCGACATGGTTTAGGATTAATCTCATATGTAGATTTCCTGTTGGTGCTAGTTTCATTGCTACAACATTAAATGATGATGAATTATGCGAGTCAGTCATTAATGCAGCGGATGTACAACCTGCAGTTGTATACGTCAAAATGGAGTTGAAACCAACGGATGATACCGAACTTTCTAACTATACTGAAGCTGAATTTCAGCCAACTGAAGCATATCGTTGGTAAGTTCCATAAACTGATTATCTGAGTAATATTTCTCATTTTAGTCCTACATTATATTCAAATGCGCAGCACTGATGATGGAGATGTATCTGCATCTCCTATGCATGTTCATCATATTACCTCGACTTCTGTAAGTATAGGTGAATATCATAACGATCAGGTGCCTTTTCTACAAACCAAAGATCTTAGACAACCACATCTTACATCCACATTTTCACATGGCGTACAGACCGCTATTTTATGCGCCATGGATATTTTATAGGGATTCATATTTGGATCTATCGATGAAGACTTTTGATGCACCTAGCGCATATTTGCTCACCATTGGCTGCTTCCTCATGCCTGATACATCCGGGTCAGAGATACATCTATAGTACTTACCTTTACTAGATGATTTGAGCTTGTTTAGCAGGCACTCCATTGGAGTAGCTGTGTTAGCACACCTATATAGAGAGTTGAATGAGGCAACTAGGCCAAAGCAGACTAACATGGCAGGATGTCTACATCTACTCTAGTTCTGGTCGTGGGAGCATATACATGTTGGCCGACCCACATTGCAAGTACCTTTTCCAACAGAGTTGGAGGGTCTGAGCGTTGGTTGCAGGTGGAATGAGGGTTACCTGAGGGAGATGACACTTGCTCATGTTAGAGTGTACAGAGATGAGCTTGATGGTTTGCTGCAGAGTCAGGTATGAGTAAGTTCACATTTGATTCATATTTTTACTGCTCTAATCTTACTTATGACATATAATTTTTAATATGATGTTGTAGGTGATATGAGAGCCACGGCAAGCAGATAATGCACTGTGAGTGGCAGATGTCTGTTTGTCAGGCTGACTTTTGGCTGCTTCGTACCATTGATCACCGGAAGAGAATTGAGTGGCACCTCCTGATCGCGGTCCTTATAGTTTGGTCCTTCGCCTATGGTCGACGTGGAGCCTATAGATACTTTATTTCATCGCGTCGATGGTCGGGGGAAGACTGACATTGATTGGGTTCCTACCAGTGGTTACATAGACAAATGGGAGGCCGACATTCTTCGATTGTTGTAGATGCGGTTCCACCTCCAGTTGACTTGGCTATTAGTTGGTACATGAGGTGGTATCGATCATAGGCCTCCTTATACATGCTTAGGGCTCCAACCATCCCGCCTATCACTTACGATCCTCTCAAGATACGATGATAAGTATTGAAAAATTGTATGCTAATCAAATATTTATATGTTATGTGAACAAAATTATATACTTGCTCTTGGGAGCATATCTTGGACACAAGATATTTTCCATTTTACTGGGAGAGACTTGGACACTGATTTTCAGCATTCCATCAATACTTATGAGGAGATATGCAGGAAACTATGTCAGGACATACACATATCAGATAGCAGATATATAGATACAGATGATGCCAGCAGTTCCTCTGCAGCACCTTGATCTTCTCAGCCACATATTGTAGGATTTGACACAATTCCATCGTCTATACCAGATGTCGGTCCATACAGTTACTCATATGGCACACTAGCTCCATACCGCTATCGTGAAGCCATAGCCCATTTCGCCATGGCGCATGACTCTATGTATCCTCACCCATCCGATGTACATGCCGCATGATGCATTAATCGTCCCCTTTCAGGGACCATCACATGAGATAATGTTACACCCTCGATACGGTAGACCACCGACTAGGTAAGATTAAGATCGGCATCATCAAAGACCATCTGCGACCATCTCACCGCTACACAATATACCTGTGGAGTGACGACTTCCACCAAGCACCGCCGCCGGATGTCCTCGCTTGTCGTTGTAGTTGTAGATCATTTTAGCTTATTGTAATCGCTGCTATTATTTTATACTTTATGTACACGCATATCGTGACACCATTTATCTATGTTACATATTTCCGCTTAAGTTGCATTCTTTATTTATCTATGTTACACGCTTATCTTATATAAATTAGACTTTAGAAATTTTGGAGAAGTAGATAATGACTATTTTGAAAACATAATTTTCCACAAAAATTGCTACGCAGCGATCCAAAATCACATCTTTATGTCAACATAAAAGTCATGTATAAACGAATACCAAGCTAAATTCGAATATAATCGACACGATAATACCTGGTCGCAATATTCAAAATAATTTTTCAATAGAAAACATGAAATCTGCTATGCAAGGAGACAAACTCGCATATTTTGGTCAACATGAAATTTCATGCCGATAACGATACTAAGCTATAATTTAAATTTACTACGGTAAGATCAAAATATAATTTTAAATTTTTTTTTTAAGAAAAAATTTCTCAATTCCGTTAAACTAATTCTATTTTAAAATTTTTATTTTTTTAAGCCTATTTCCCTAATTAAGGTTTTAAAGGTGCTTAGTTTAAAAATGTAGCCAATTAAAATTAGGGTTTATTTTTAAATTAGGCATAATCCTAATCTTAATTAACAGTTTAGCCTTGAAAAATTGTTTAAAAAAAAATAGGCCTAGAAAAAGGTGCTTAGTTTAAACTGCACCAAAGTATGTATTTGCCAATCAAACAAACGTCTATTAAATTTTAATTTAATATATTTTTTTCCGTGATTTTAGCAAGAGAGAGAGAGAGAGAGAGAGGTTTTATTAATTTTTAATTAATATAATTATTTAAAATATTTAAAATATATAATTTAAAAATATTTTTATAAAATATTTAATAACATATTATATATTTAGTTATTAATTTATTTATATATATAATTAAATATATAATCTAAAAATATTTTAATTATATATATAAATTTATAAATTTATTTTAAAAATTTTATTAATTAATATAATTATTTAAAATATATAATTTTTATTAATTTTGTTAATATATAATTTTAAAAAATAAAAAATATATAATAAATAATTTTTTAATAAATAAATAAAGAAAGGAATAAATTATATAATAAAGTAATTATATATATATATATTATATATATATATATATATATATATATATATATATATATATACATATATATATATATATATATATAGTTATTTATATTTTAAATTATATAAATAATTTAAAATATATAAATAATTTAAAATATATAATTTAAAAAATATTTTTCTAAAAATTTTTAATTATATATAACATATATATATATATATATAAAAAACTAAATATTTTTATAAATATATAAATAACCAAATATTTATATAATTTAAAATTTATTTATTTATTTATTTTAACTAATTATATATTTTAAATAAATAAATATTTTAATTAAACAAAAAAACTAATTAAATAAATTATATAAATAAAGTATATATATATATATATATAAATTTATTTAGTTATTTATATATTTAAATTATATAAATATTTTAAGTTATATAAATAATTTAAAAATATTTAAAATATAAAAATAAATAGTTATTATATATATATATATATATACATATATATATATATATATATATTAGTTATTTATTTATTTAAAATATATAATTAGTTAAAATAAATAAATAATTTTAAATTATATAAATATTTAGTTATTTATATATTTAGAAAATATTTAGTTATTTATATATATACATATATATATTTATTTTATTTATTATATATATTCCTTTCTCTTTATTTTATTTATTTATTTTTTTTTTTATATTTTTATATTTTTTATATTTTGTTATTATTATTAAATGGCAGGAATGACGGAACGTCTTCCTCTCTCGTTATTTTCTCCTCAATTTTTTTGTTAATATATAATTTAAAAAATATTTAAAATATATAAATAAATAATTTTAGTAAATAAATAAATTATATAAATATTTTATAAATTATATAAATAAACATATATATATATATATATATATATATATAAATTTATTTAGTTATTTATATATTTAAAATATATAAATATTTTTAAGTTATATAAATAATTTAAAAAATATTTAAAAATATATAAATAAATAATTAGTTATTTATATATATATTTATTTATTTAATTAGCTATTTATAAAAATATTTATTTATTTAAAATATATATAATTAGTTAAATAAATAAATAAATAAATTTTAAAATATATAAATATTTTGTTATTTATATATTTATAAAATATTTAGTTATTTATATATTTAAATTATATAAATATTTTAAAGTTATATAAATAATTTAAAATATTTAAAAATATAATTTAAAAATATTTTATATAAAATATTTTAATTATATATATATATATATTTATATAAGTCTATAATAATAATAATAACAAAAAATATAAAAAATATAAAAATATAAATAAATAAATAAATAAATAATTTTAATAAATAAATAAAGAAAGGAATAAATATATAATAAATAAATTATATATATAAATAACTTTTCTTAATATATAAATAACTAAATATTTATATAATTTAAAAATTATTTATTTATTTATTTAACTTATATATTTTAAATAAATAAATAACTAATTATATATATATATATATATATATATATATATATCTATATATATATATATATAACCATTTATTTATTTATATATTTTAAATATTTTAAATTATTTATATAACTTTAAAATATTTATATAATTTAAATATATAAATAACTAAATAAATTTATATATATATATATATATATATATATACTTTATTTATATAATTTATTTATTTACTAAAAATTATTTATTTATATATTTTAAATATTTTTAAATTATATATTAACAAAAATTTAGGAGAAAATAATGACGAGAGAGAGAGAGAGAGAGAGAGAGAGAGAGAGAGAGAGAGAGAGGTCGTTCCTGCCATTTATGGATAAATATGTAAATATATAAGAATTGTGTGATCTGTATGTAAATTCTTCTTTTTTAAACGAGTGACTCTGCCTATTTTGAAATTTTTTTAAAAATATACTTATTTCATTAATTAAGGTTTTAATCATATTTACTTTAAAAATTTTGCCATTTTTTTTTATAAAAAAAAAAAATTTGATTGACTGAGTCCGCACGTAATATTTTTTCCATGCAGAGAGGACGATCTGATTTTGGGAGGGAGAAAAAAAGGGTAGGTCATTCTCTCCCTCGCTCTCTTCGTTCTGCTTGAGGCCGCACGAGAGGACAAGCTCTCTCTCTCCCCGTCCGTCCCTTTTTAGCTCCAGTCAGACGTAGCAGCTTCCCTCTTGGCTGCACCGAACTCTCTCCCTATCTCTTTCGGCTTCTGCACGCGACAAAGGCAAGTCTTGCTGCCAAATTCTCTAATCGTCGGTGACTTCAGCCGAATCATCACACTACAACTCTCTTCCTCAAAAAAAAAAAACAGTAAAAGTCGTGACTGTTGTCCTCATCTCCTCCACTCCCTCATCTGCTCCTTCCTAATTTATAGCCGATTACAGCAAACGTCCGCCTCTCAACCTATCTCGCTGGTTCATCCCTATAGAAACTGATCCTTCCTAGCCCATACCCGAGCTCCAAATCCAGCCGATAGCCTTCCTAGCCTTCCAGATTTTCCAGTTGACTGGCCAGATCCCAGCCTCATTGGTCAAGAAATCTATCCTCTTAACTACTCTCTTCCTTCACCTTTTCATTTTTTTTATTATTTTATTTCTTTTATTTTCGTTTACAGTAACAGAGTTTAATGCAGTCTGGGCCCACCACACATTTTCTTTTTTCTTTTGCTTCACCTTACAGCTCAAGATGTGTAATGGGCTTTATAAATTTCAAGCTGATCCCATTATCCATATCCAATTGAATCTGGATCTTGAAACAGAATACGGAAAATAAAATAGAATATATATATATATATATATATATATATATATATATATATATATATATATATATATATATATATATATATATGAGTCCAGGTTGTATGTTATATATTTATGCTTAGATGATATGAGTCCACGTTATATGCTGCAAGTTTAGAAGAGCAAAATTATATATTTGGAATAAAATAAAAAAAGAAAGAACATTATATGTGCAAACTTATATTATGCTATGCAGGTTTTTTTTGAAGATCCCACTGCACTTAAAAGAGTGTGGTGAGATTGAAGATTAAGACCGTGATCAAGAAGACAAATCAATCGCTTAGAAGCATGTAATACCACCGACGCAGATCCCTTTACGACAACGGAGGTCAGAATTTTGACCGACGGAGACTTAAACAAGAACAAATAAAAGTATTGATAAGTTTAAATTAAACTTATTTGAAAATGATAAATTAAATAATAAACCAACATATATGCTCTTTTATATCAAGACCCATGCTCGTAGAGTTAACGTAGAAGAAGACCACCAATTAATGTTGCAGAAGACACGACCGCTATGCTCAGAGTGACGAAGGAATCTCATGACATAGGGGACGACGAGGTCATAATTTTGAATTGATGGGAGACTTAAACAAGAACAAATAAAAGTGTTGATGAGCTTAATTTGAGCTTGTTTAAAAATGATAAACTAAAGAATATAAAAATTCTAAAAGTCTTTAAATAAGAATGATCTTATAAGGGACTCGACGATTTGTTGATGATCATAAATAAGACTTTTAATGAACTTGAGAATTTGTCTCCTAATAAGAATAAAGTTCAAGTAAAGCTTCTGATTATCTTGGTAGTTGCCTACGAGCACAAACAAAACTTATAGTGGATTTGAAAGCTTGACCTTCAATCAAAATAAGGATCAAATATAACCGTTGAGAGCAAAAAAAAATTTGAATGAGACTTGTGATGAGCTTATGAGCTTCTTAGCGATTACGAGCTAAGTTTCATTAAAACTTAAAGAACTCAATGTGCTATGAACTAAATGCATACAAATGAATATTAATCTAAATAATTGAACAAGAGTCGAATGCTACGCTACCAAATCGCAACTCATCTATGCTATGTGAAGCGTTAATTTCGCCTAAATAAATCTCACATGCTTCATAAGAAATTTATTAAATTCCACTTGGATATATATATTTTTAACTCATAAGTATCCAGATGAATTTAACCTGATATGCATGTATCATAAGATAAACTTCTAATTGAATTCAAGTGTTTCGAAATTCATATCAAATCATTGGTATCAAAATACACTAAATTATTTGAGAGTTTATATGAACACTTGAATTGAAGTACGCATCCCCATACTATGTCAATGCTTAAACTTAAGATGAGGAGTGGTTGATTCCCGTTGTGTTAGACCAATGGGTTAACAAAACCTAAAATCAAATGATGCTATTATATATCTTCAATCTAATAAAACATCTAAGAAGCTAATTCTCTCATATGACAGCAGATCTGATCCTCTATTATTAAATTAATAGAGTCGACAGGATCTGAAACAACGAAACAATAAACCACCCTAATGATGGCCATGTTGACTGAATATTTCAACCGAATGGATTTTCATAATAATAATAATAATAATCTATTCAAATTCTAATGTTAAATCGTTATTAAATGATCAAATATTCAAACAAAAATATATAAATTAAATGAAATTAATTATTTAAATTTAAAGTAAAATCCATCCACCCATCTGCAACCATTTATCGAGGATGACAAATTAAGAAAACTTTTGTTTAGAAAGAGCCAATGTCAAATCAAATATATAACTATTTTCACACTAAAATACTCTTAAGTCCGTAAGGACGTGACCCGTGTCCTCTGTTCACGTGATTTTGCCACAAAATGACACCACATAAATGACAGTTACGACTAGAGCCCTCTGAGCAGGTGGTTCGTCGCGATATGACACCACTAAATTACGGTCACGTCCGCAGCCTATATGTTCCCCAACGATTTTGCTCTTTGAGCTGTGAATTATAGAATGCGTTTGATTGGGCAAAAAATCCTCTGTTAGCTAAGGTAGACTTAAGCTTGTCTCCTTAGATAAACTCCACCGCAGGTCTACAAGGATACCTTGGATGACGTAACCCATGTCATCGACAAAGATCCTTCTACGTTGGTTACCCTCCGACTAAGTAGACAGACTATAATGCCACATGATGGAACCATGGGATATAGATCGGGCACATCATCGTTCCCCCAACCATCCGCTTTAAGTTAAATATAATGAATTTCATAAATCTAAATTCTAAAACTTCACATGCTGCTACTATATGCTACGCATTTAGTGACCTAAAGATTAGCCTTAATCGAAAGTTCTCTCACAATATTGGGAGGGATAATTAACTATAGGTATTTGCGCATATAAGAAACTTGGAACCATATCTAAAGTCCTCATAAAATGAGGGTGAAATCTCTAGGTAGTGTCTTATCTACTATTCCATCTGCTTTTTGAATATTTCACTAGCATTTAAACTACTATCTTCATCAAGAGGTCGGTAGAGAATTTTTGGAGCCCACAAAACATGTACAGGTGAGCTAGTTAGTCTAACTCACAATATAGCCCATTACTACTGCAAGTGATAATGTCCACAATTGGTTGCCTAATAGTGGAGAGGTCTACTATTTTATTTATTACTATTAAATGAATTTTTTAATTGTATTTCCATTATATCTTCTTTCTAAAATTAAAAACTCTTGGATGATTTCTCAAATAAATATATTTTAAATATATATATATATATATATATATATATATATATATATATATATATATATATATATATATATATATATATATATGTTATTTCTAAAATTTTCAAATTTAATATACATTGATATCATGCTAACTATCGAAGCCGATCACCTCCTTACGAGTCTTATACAATATAACATCACTCTATTTTGTATAGAACAAAAATATTTCACAACAAAATTTGTCTTCCTTTTTAATAATCTCAATATAAATCGATGAAATATAAATAAACATTTATTTGAATCATTTACTTATAACAACATGCCTTTCAAATTAAACAGCTAAAAACTAATTAATATACAAAAATTTTGAAATAATTATCATCCAAATAATTAAAGCAGATCATCAATTTTAAGCCCTTTTTTAAGAGCATATATATATATATATATATATATATATATATTATGTTTAATAACTAAATTTTGACATGTATATGTATAATATTTATAATTTAAAACTCATATCAAATTATTATTATTATTATTATTATTATTATTATTATTTAAAGTTAATATATTTTTATTTAAAGATAAAATATTAAAATTTCAGTATTATATATATTATATTATGGAGATAATTTTTATTTTAAGCATTAGAAAACTCCATACCAAATTCTCCGAAACTGTCGTTAACTTCAAATAATCAAGATTTCATTGTCGTTATCGAAAACATACTTTTGTATATTTATATTTGAGCGAATTTATTGATAAATTTAAATACATAATGTATATATATAAATTTAAATCTAAAATTTTTTAATTAAAAATTAAGATTCACAATTATTAGATTAAGATATCTTACACAAAACAAAATACACTTGAAATCAAACATAGGACGGAAACCGACACAGCCCAAAGGGTCTCGTAATTCTGCTCCTTCCACGCTCAACTTTTCATCTTCCTCTTCCGCTTCCCCCACCTTTTCCCCAGCTACTCACTTATTCCTCTTCTTCCTCTTCTTCCTCCTTCCAATGCCGAACACAATCCGTCTGATCTCTCCAGCTCTTTCTCACCGCAGTCTCTCACCTCGGTGAGGGATTATTCTTCCTCTGCTCCTCCCGCTTCAATCGGATCAGATTTTTTCCCCGCTCTTCTTGAATCTCTTCTCGCATTGCTCTGATTGTTAGATCTCCGAATAACGTGGAATAGAGAGACAGGGCTAAAGATTCTGAGCAGCTGATTTCCATGCAAGGAGGTGAAAGCTACAAGGAAGCTAGCCTGAAGCCTTCCCTGCCTCCGCTGTGAAGCAACACCGATGGGGTAAAGCTGCCAGCCACATGGAACTCACCATTCTTCCGATTCTTCTCGTCCAGGTCCCTCGTCTGCCTGTTTTCTTCTCCTGCCTCTGCATTTTCTACATCGTCACCTTCTCCACCTCCTCATTCCCTCCTACTCCACCAATCAAATCCCCAGCTCTGAATCCGACGAACTCGGCCCATTTATCCACCTCTCCTCCTCAAGCTCCTCTTTTCATTCTACTCTTCCCGCTTCCCTTCCTCCCCTCGTTTCATCTTCACCACCGCCGCCGTTGCTGTCGGACGCTACTGCGACGTGGATTAACCACATTGTGTTCGGCATCGCGGGCGTCGGCTAATTTCTGGCAGAAACACAAAGAATACATCAAATTATGGTGGCGACCTGTCAAACGCGTGGCTATGTCTAGTTTGTCTCGCCCGTCAGAGAATCAAAATCCTCTGCGGCTTCCCTACCCACCATCAATATCTCAGAAGACACGTCCAAGTTCCCATATAACGACAAACAAGGCAGCCGTTCCGCTATCCGTATCTCTTGCATCGTCTCTGAAACTATCCCGTTGGCCTCGACAATGTTGACCCTCGGCTCCGTCTCCCGCAACAGCGAAGAAGCAACTGCACGCTCGACTCTCCCTGGCAATCGTAAGCAACTGTTCCTCTCATGCATCTGATTCCTTCATAACCAAAGCACACTCCCTCGTCTTGCTTTTGTCTTTCCCATTTCGTTCGATCGAAGCATCCTGATCCTCTAGAAGCTGAAAGAACCTCGCTCGACTCTGTCTCCTAAAGGCAAGAATCGCAAGGCCTCCTCTCGCATTTCCCACCTCGATTCCTCGTACACTTGCAAGCCTTCGATTTCAAAGCTCTTACTGCTTCACTCTTCCCTGAGCTGTAAGAAGCATCTCCCTCGAATCCTTGCTCACATCACCAATCGAAAACCCTTCCACTCTCGATTGATTCCTCCGATTTCCCTTCTCCCATTGGATCTACCTCAAACTGAAAGGGTTCGGTTCCTCCAATCGGACACCCTCGAGCTTTTCCCGCTAGCCATCCGACCCGATCATTGCCCTCCCATCTCTTCTTCCCAGCCATGCGAGGCGCAAGCACCCTCTTCACGCGATTCTGTTTTTCTAATTCCCGTAAATCCTCCTGCCAAAAGAATTGGTTAATCCAGACTTAACTTACAAAAGAGGCTTTACGGAATTACAAGGGCAGAAATCCGAAAATATTGTTCGGTTAGATTTAAGTTAAAGCCTGCTTAAATCCTGCTTAAATCCTGTAGCTGAACTTCATACCACTCCACTCCCATCTTTTTTTTTTTTGAAAAATTGAGGGCATAAGCCCAATGTATTCCAAAATGTAATGTATCAAGTACAGGAGAATAACGGAAGAGAAGACTATAAGAAAGTAAAAAAACAAGATTACACAACAAACTTAAGACAGCCTACACACAGTTAACAAGAACAAGACTACACAGCAAAAATGGACTGCCTTAACTATGTAGCAGAAAACCCAAAAACAATGGACTTAGGATTATAGTAGAGGCCCCATCCGCCATCCGACGGATCACAGAACAAAACCATTTGGAATGGGTAGACTTCCACAGCAAAAATCGGTTGCAAATGCTCCAGAAAACTGCAACAGTAATAAAAACCATAAGCATGTAGCACATCAAGTCCATTTCAAAACCATATTTCCTGTGTAAACCCAAATAAAACCATTTAGAATGGGTAGACTTCCACAGCAAAACCCGGTTGCAAATACTCCAGACAACTGCAACAGGAATAAACACCATTAGCATGAAGCACATCAAGTCCATTTCAAACCATATTTCCTGTGTAAACCCAAATAAGAACAGGCCAGTCCTCTCTGTCACAAAAAAAAAGAAACACAAAGTATTTTTCGGCCATAACAACCCATACACCACGCCTCTTATACAACCAGCCAACAATATCAAGCCATAGGATAAAGCCAATCCAATCCAATGTCAGAAGCCAATACCAACACCAGCAATCCAGAAAAACCTCCAACCCGTATGTGAAGGAAGCATCCCTCCCTGTAAACAGCACAAAACAAAACTCCAACCCATATAGGAAGCAAACAATAACCAGAAGGAAGGAAGTATCTCTCCTTATAAACAGCACAAACAGAACTGCACACACAATCTCCCATCATAATGTAAGGCAGTATTTATAAATAATAAAACTGACTCGACTTTGATAAAAACCAAAAAAAAAAACCATCTCGAAGCATACACGGATGAACAACACACCACCACTTTGGGAAGCTTAACTCCATCCAAGGTTATCAGAATGAGCATCCGTGTGTTAATATTTGAATACCCTGTAAACATAAGTGTCATCATCGCCCATTGCATGATACCGCAACCATGTCCAAAGGGTCCGATTCGAATGTTCGACGAGCAAAGATAGTAACAGAAAATAATCAAGAATGGAATGGCGTGGATTGGGGATCCTATTCCTCCAACTTAAGATGATTTGCATAACACTTGTCGGTGACTCATTAACCTTCCATCTTGCTATTTTAAAGGCAATTCTATTTTAATATGATCAAGTAAGTCGAGAGAGGAGAAACAAAGGTGAGTTATAAGCCTTTTATTTCTTTCTCTCCAAATACAAGACTAAAACAAGAAGTGGAAAGAAAGTGTATTCTTTCGATTTTATGCACATTTGGTTCTAAACTATTTAGAACTTGTTGCAAGGTAGATTGCATTAAAAGAAATTGCCATTGGGTAGAATACTTCTAATCGATGCATCAAAATGGACATTCAAAGAAGAGATGTGAATGTGTTTTAATCATTAAAACAAAACCTGCATATAGTTTGGATGCCGAGCCCTCTTTTAGCAAGCAAATCAGAAGTTTTTAACCCACCAAGATAAGTCATCCAACAATATAAAACATAATTAACAAAGACAACCGAAAACCATAGACTTAAACCAATTTACGAAGGTAAGTGCTCAAAGAGAGCTTTGAAATCCATTAGTGGGATTACGCAATAAACCCCAAGTAATCCTCATCACCACCGAATAGGTATAGAAACAATAGAAGCATATAACAAGGATATTCAACAGCAAAGAAGGATGGAATTCTCCAATTCCCATCAGAAATAAAAGTGCAAAGCTTAGCATTTGTATAAGTTTGTTGCAGATGGCTATCATTAGTATCCCTCATGTTCATCATAGATTTATTCCCACACCAAGGATCAGAAAGCAAAGAAAATGAATGGCCATTTCCTATGTGATAGTTTAATTTATCACAATAGCATTTGCATACAATTTCATTTCCTTCCACATAGAGGAAACTTTGTGTATAGAGGGATTCCAAATAGAACGTATTGATTACACCATTTCAAAGAGAGATTCTCGCTTAATGTTTTCCACATTATTTTGATTTTACATAGAAAATTAAGAGAAAAAGCCGAGAGAATGCCTATTCCACCTTTCTCCTTAGGTCGAGATGTTTTATCCCAAGATATAGTAGTAAGTTTGTTTGAAACTCCATTATGATAGAAGAATCTTGAAGTGAGTGAGTAAATTTGCTTTAAAACACCTTTGGGAATGATCATAGATCTAAACCAATAAGATATGAAGTTGTTAATGGATGATCTAAGTAATTGTAATCTTCCTCCAAGAGACGTAAACTTACACTTCCAACCAAGCCATCTTTGCAATTTGTCAAATAAACTTGAGAAGTTCATGAGTTTGAGATCCCAAGGTTAGGGAAGACCCAAATATTTGATGGGGAAAACACTTTGAGTAATATTAAGAATACTACAAAGGTTGTCCACCTCCCTTGAACCTTTAGAAAAACAAATGAGGGATTTGTCCATTAACCACAAGTCCTGTATTTTTTAATATCTCAAGACAGATTGTGAGCCCAATCGAATGGATATCTCTGCAGCCTACTAAGAGATCATAAAAGCAAATGAGAAATTTGACAAGTTCCAAAGAATCGAGGTCTATATCTAAATAAGTTAACCTCTTTCAATTAAACAGAAAAGGTGTCTGGCTATGGTAAACAGGAATGGGGATAATGGACAACCTTGCTTGAGACCAAAAAGTAAAGTAACCTTTGATTTCTCCATTTAGAATGATTGAGAAAGGATATCGGATACATGCTTTCACCCAATTAATAAATCAAGGAAACCCAATAGATTTCAGCCTAGAAGAGCATCCTTGTTAATAGAGTCAAAAGCCTTCCTAAGATCAAGTTTGGCTAGAAAAACCCAATGTGATTTGCTATGAAACAACTCATTACAAATTTCACTTGCCATAGTGATATTATCTGAAATGTCCCTTGCTTTAATAAATGTAGATTGGGCTGAGTTAATTAAAAGAGGAAGGACTTTCTTCATCCTTGAAGCAAGAACTTTGGCAATAGCTTTGTAAAAAAGTGTTGCAAAGAGCTATCCAGAGTCGAAATTGAGTTGGAATGTTTAACTTTAGGAATCAAAGTTATCAAGGAATGTTTCACCTCTGGAGTTTTGGGTTTTGAAAAGTGATGAGTCGCATTTAAAAGTCGTCGAACTTCCCAAGAGGCGTAAAAGAATTTGGAAGTAAAACCATCTCGCACTGAGCTTTATTCTCACTTATACTATATAAGGCATCTTTAATTTCTTGATCACTAATATCGCCTCCAAACTCATGATAGATTCAAGAGAGTGAATTGCCAATTGGGATATCCCCGCAAAATGAAAGAGTCGAGGAGTTACGTTAAAGAGAGTCGGTACCTAAACTCCTCGCCTATGGAATCTGATCATATAAAACACCATTATCGAAGAAGCTCTAATCACATTAGAGCTTCTCCTTTCTTGAATGGAAAAGTATAGAAACTTAAGATCACATCGAGGAAGTAAGCCAATGAGCCTTAGACGTTGCTTAACCCATGCATCCTCCATATGAAGTAAATTAATGTAAGATTCTTTAATAACCTTCTTTAGCAAGGAGATCATCGCTTGGATGCCTTTCCAATTTTTCAAGAATTTCTTTTTGATTCCATTTTGCTTTTTCGATTTGGAGTTGTAATGGTGATGAGTCTCTCATGGCTTCTTTGAGTGCACTCTTGACCTTGGATAATTTGTTTGCAAGTACAAAGATAGGGTCACCAACCACAAAGTTCTTCCAAGCATCTTTGATAACTCCCAAGAAATCAGGTGAAAGGGTCCAATAATTTCTGAACATAAACCGATTTACCCGAGCAGTTATATGGTGCATGAAAATGATGAGAGGAGAGTGATCCGATGAGAGAGGAGGAGGGACTTTATAAAACGAAGAGGGGAATTTATCCAACCAAGCAACATTGCAAAAGGCCCTATCAAGTTTACAGAATATGGGATTGTTGGTTTGTTGATCGGACTGTGTATGAGTAAACCCTGCTCGGAGCTCGAGAAGTTCACAGTCTTGGACACAGGAAGAGAAGGAGAGGGTATTGGTAAGAGATAGAGGGTTACCACCCATCTTATCTTTATGGGAAAGACCACAATTAAAATCACCCATCAATAACCAAAGATCCAATACTCAAAGAATCTCCTAAGGGAGCTCCAGAGATGGTTACCAGATTGAGAATCATTCTCAAGATACAGTGTAAGGAAAAAAGGGGAGTTCTCACAAGAGAGAGCCGTGAATAAATTGATTAAACTGCCTAACGGTTGGAAATTTATACGCTCAGAACACCATTTAATCCAGATTCGGCCACCCCCCCGCCAACTCGAAATTGGAACAGCACGATTCAGAGGGAAACATCAAAAACTTTCATAAAAGAAAAGGGTCACTATAGGATTCAGAATTAATCTTAGTTTCCAGAAGACAAAATAGATCCAACCCAATTCTTTGATAAGTCTTAGCCCCTGCTTTACAGCAACAGCCTCTCATTCCAAATACCTAGTTTAGGAAAATCATTGGGAAGGGAAAGAAGAGGGCTTTTACCCTTTTTTTACCTTTTGATTGGAAACATTAACATTAGAGCTACCGTGGTATCTCCTCCATCCAGTTGTGACTTTGAAGTCGCGATAGGATTCTTTCCTTTATCCATACCAACCGATCATATTGCTTGGGAGAGGAGGAGGAAGATCCAACACCAAGCTTTAGGGATCACCTGGAATGGCTTCCCTCAAATATGTATCCTGGGTGGAATGATCAAGCCTCGATGACAGTGAGTGAGAAAGAGTGGGAGGTTGATTGAGATCGGAGAGGACAGCTTTTGAGATCACAAATACCTCCATTGCATTAAGAAGAGTTTCATCTTCCATGATTTCGCTTCTAAGAGAAATTGTTAACAAGAGAAAGTACATTATCCGGTTACACTACCGCTCCTACCCTCGTTTCGGATACGCCGCAATTTTTGAGGTAAGGCTTTATTCAAGGACAAGAGGTATCACCGTGTGAAAGTATTACATTGAGTACAGCCGACTAATTTCCAATCGTAGATAATTGGTTGATCAACTTCTTTCCATTCAAATTGATAGAATCGAAGTCGAAGAACGAGGAAGTGTTAATCGCACACGAGACGCTAACGTGATCCTAGCTTTGGAAGCGGTTGTCACTTGGGAATGCCAATCACACTTCCGATCTTCGAGAATCCATTCTCGCTCCAACAAAGATAAGGGAAAGTTAGGTAGCTTGATCCACAATGGGATCTCGCCATCGGATCATTTGACTACCGAAAATCCCAACTCCACTGAATATAAACGCCTACCGTTAAGAAAATAAGGCCCGCTCCACATCGCATTGTAATCTTCGACATGTAAATTTGAATAAAAAGAAATCCCCTTCAAGTGATAACAACTCAAGATTTCCTTTAAACCGCCATTTTTTTCTTTACCGCACAGAGAGATCCATAAAATGGACGCTTGCCAATAAGATGACCAACTAGAGACAAATTCCACTCCCGGCCTTCCAACAAATCTTCCTCTAAAAAAGACACTGAGGAAACCGGTGGAATGAAGGAAAGTGGGAAATCCGCTTTTTCATTTTGAGCAAGTGCCTCTTTCCGCATAATGTCCACTGGATCCCTCCGTGGAAGGCCCCGCAATCGACATTGACGGAGATGAAGAAGAGAGAGTGGGAAGGAGTGATTAAGAGTACCCATTGAAAAAAGAAAGAAAAGAGACACCGCTAAGAGCAGAGGTCAGATGGAGAGATGATTGGTAGGCAGGTGAGGAATGTTGGATTTTAAGGGAGAAGAAGGAGGAGGAGGATGAAGGCGCCGGCGTCGAACTCCCACACTGAAGAAGGAGCCCTAGAACCATTCGCTCTCGCATCACGGGGAGCAAGGGGTTCGATAAATGGATGATCTTAGATATGACCTCCCTTTCCACTCCCATCTTTCTCTCATGATTTTCTTTCTGTTCCATCTCAATATAAAAGAAAAGATCATATTTAAACATTATTTATTTTAGGCTCCAAATCAGTTACACTCTTTTATAAATTTATTATTATCGTTGATTGTGAATATGCATACGTGTGTGTGGAGATTATATATGTATATGTGTTTGATTTTATACAGGCTTGAAATCCTCATTATGCTCATCAGGCGTGACGAGATGAAAAATGGCTATGGTGTCGCAAGACACTGCTCGCTACACTCATTAGGGCGTACCGAGTAAGCCAAAATTGTTAGATGATGCCTCCTATATTGAAAATGCTGTCAAAATTTTAACTAAATCTATGACCTAGAAAAAAATTTTGGGAGAAGAATATTTACATATATATTTGCTTTTATGCATGTGATTGAAGGCCACGCATCAGGGCGTAATGGGATTAAAATTCGACCGAGGTACTTCAAAACACTAACCGTCACTCTCATTGTATGCGATGATAGCCAAAACAGCTTTTGATATACTCACGCTGAATGACACCAAATACTATCGATATTTTAATTTTTCATTGACAAAACTCAAATAGATTAGTTTAAATTAAAAAAAAACTAAGCTAATTTTAAAATTTAATTTGAGTTTGCTAAATTTTGAAATAAACAAAATTATCAAAATTTGACACAAGTGAAATTAAGGATTAGTCAACTCAAAATGAACAAACATCTCTAAATATTTGAATTATTTTGGATTTTATATTGAGATAATCAAAAGAAATTTCAATCATTTTAATATTGAAATATGCAATGTCCGAAAATTAATATATTCGATACTCGATCATTAAGTAATTGAAATAAGTTGGATATTTTGATGATAAACATGTTTAGCACTTCAATACCTCATTTCAATTGATGTGAAAGATGATCTCATTGAATATATAATCAAAGCACAAGAGATCCCTTTGGAATTAAGATATAGTTTTCAAATATAATTCACTCC
>CM038217.1:127803287-127892154 GCA_021442155.1 Cymbidium sinense
GACTAAAGCATTGCAAACTCAAGATCTCCCAGTAATCACATTTTCTGAAGAAGATCTTATGTTGGGAACGTCTGATCACAACCGTCCTCTATATGTTACTGCAGAGAGTGATGACATCTCGATCAGCTGAATGTTGATTGATCCAGGTTCTTCTATCAATCTTATGAGTCTAAAGGTATTAAGAGGATTATCACTTGATATCCAACATCTTGGGAGAGATAAGTTGATGGTTCATAATTCAAAAAAGGACAAAAACTCGGTTCTTTTATTCTCGCTACTCAAGTTCAAGGATTTATATATGAAGCTAAGTTTCATGTAATCGATGAGATACATCATTTAGAGCTCTCACGCGGGTGCATGAGTGACATGGTCCCATCAACTATGCATCAATGTATGAAGTATCCGAAAGATGGAGAAGAATGAATTCGGTAACCTACAACCATTCTCCATCAATGAAGCAAAGATCTATGAAGATGCAAAATATTTCATCCTCAAAGAGCTAAGCTAACAAAGCCTCTTGAAGCGGTAGCATCCACTTGAACTAAAAGTAATTTCACAAAGTGAAAGAGCGTAAGTAAAGAGGAAGAAAGAAGGCAATGTTGACTCTCTCTCTAAAGCATTTGATTCGCACCTGTTGGAAAAAATCTCATTTGGGAAGTGACACAAGAAGAAGATATGCCCGTCAAACCTAAGGGAACTTATAAGCTTTCAAGAAAGATAGAGTATAAAATTGATTCCGATTACTATGATTTTGAATCTACTTATGAAAATAGAGTTCGATGGTCGCATCAAGGAGGATAGCTCACTTGGAAGAGTCAGATGACTCACTCAAAATTATACTCATCCCTCAGTAGTACTTCGAAGAAATCAGCCCGGTGGAGGTTCATAATATTGAAGAATTGATAACATTCTATGTGATACCATTGATTGAGAGTGGCAAAACATGAACTCTATTTATAAATCAAGAGTCTTAACATCACAATTTTGACTACCGCTCAACATGAAAATGATGAGATAGTGCCAACAAGAATACCAATATATTATTCACAAAAATTGTGAAGAATGATGCATAAGCTTGGAGTTCATATTGGAACTACTAAACATAAGACTCAAATCTTTAACAAGATGTGGAGCCAAAGAAGTCCTCAAGCATCGCGGAAAAGTGATAAGTTTATCACTAAAGGTCTTGGGTTCATCCTCAAATCTCATCAAAATAGAGCCCGTTATAATATAATAGAAGTCGAGATAGAAACTCATAGTGATGAAGAAGATGATTCCCATGAAATTCTTCTTAAAAATGATGAAGAAGTACCAAGCGCACAAGAACTTGAAGATGGTGGAAAAAATAGCTACTATGGATGAACTTAAATAAGTCAACCTAGAGTGAGGATGATCTCCCCAACTTTCGTCGCCGCTGATGAAAATTGAAGAGCTAAAAATGCTACTTTGTGAATTCAGAGATTGCTTTACCTGTACATATTCTAAAATACCTTATCCCTTGATGTAGTAGTTCATAAACTAGTTATTAAACTAGATGTAATGCCCCTTAAGCAAGCTCCTAGGAGAATGTGATTGGAGATTGAAGAACAGGTAATTGTAGAAACTAAGAAGTCAAGGGGCTTTCATCCGGAGGAGTATGATAACCAACATTATCCAAGAAGAAAGAAGAATGGCCAAATCCATCTCTACATTGACTCTGACCTAAATAAGATGCCCAAAGATAACTTTTCGCCTAATATTAGAACTACTAGACAACACCCCAACTACACATGAATCGCTATACATCATGCCCTTTGGCTTGAAAAATTCGAGCTATATACCAAAGAGCCATGATGCATATTTTGATGAGTTAATTCATCAAAAGGTGAAATGTTATGTCGATGATTTGGTGGTGAAGAGCTTAAACCACGAAAAATCACTTTGAAAAGTTAATAATTGTATTGGAGAATCATATAATCTCAAGATGAATCCTCTAAAATGCATTGTATTGGGTATCCTGAGTACATTGTACATCGTAGGTATTGAAATTGATCTGCTAAAATCATAATCGTGAGATGCCTCCACCAAGAGATCAGTTTACAAGGACAGCTTGCATTCATCCGTCGATTTATATCAAACTTATCAGGATGCTGTCAATCATTTGCAAGGTTAATGAAGAAGGACGTTCCATTCAAATGGGATAAGGAGTGCCAAGAAGCCTTCAATAACATTAAAAGCTACCTGTTAAATCCACCAATCCTTGTAGTGCCTACTACCGAGAAGCCCCTTATTTTATACACAGCTGCATTAGACGAGTCCCTTGGAGCATTATTGGCACAACACAATGAAGAAAGTAAAGAGAATGCTCTTTATTATATCAACTGGAGGATGATTTAAGCAGAAATGAGATACTCTGATAGAGAAGCATTGATCTTTGTAGTCCAAAAGCTTCATCACTTTTTGTTATCTCACAAGATTACCCTCATCTCAAGGACCAAATACTTGATGATAAGACCGCGACGATCTCTTGGCAAGATGGGCGATTGCTTTACAATTTGATATCACATATTCGAAAGCGAAAGGGACAAGTCTTAGCAAATTTTTAGCACATCCTATCCTCATGACTCTTCTCTTAATGATGATTTGTCGATGCAAATTATGCTTATTCATGAAAGAGAAAATCATAAATTTAGGAAATATACTTTGATGGAGCCTCATTGATCAAACAAATAAATTTAAATCAAGAGCAAGAGTAGAATCGCATCGCCTTCATAACACTAGAATGAGGGATAATGAGATGATCATATGGATTGATCGAATGAGAACTAATAATGAAGTCAATATGAACCATTAATAGGTCTTGAAGAAGCTATTTTCATAGGCATTCAAAATTTGTATTTTTGATTCTCAGCTTATTATAAATCAAGTACTTGGCATCTATAGAATCAACAAGCTTGAGTTAGCTTTCTATCACAAGCAAGTTCTCGAGCTTATGAAGCAGATACCAAATATCACACTAAAGCCAATTATTTAGCAAAATTAGCTAAGAAAATGACAAGTATGAATGATGATTATGTCATGATCAGCATATTTATTCTACGAGTTATAGCACTAGTAAAATATCAATCCCTGTAGATAGAGGGGTTACCAAATTCGACACAACAAGATGCGACTCTGGTTGCTCCTCATACTCTCCAAAATCAACAAGAAATTATACGAAGAAGAGCTAAGAATGACATTGCTTCAGAAAAGCAATGTGAAGCCTTTATGGTGGAAGAATCATGTGATTTGAGGCAACCCTTCATCGACTACTTTAAAGAAGGTAAATTACCAAATAATAAATCACCAAATCGAGAAGAGAGATATGCTATACTTTTTGACAATACTTATATCGTAGATCCTTTGAACAAATGTGACTACAATGCCTAAATGCAAATGAAGCTAACAAAGTGATGGTTGAAGTTCATGAAGGATTTTATGGTGCACATTAGATCCTAAGATGGCAAGATAAAAAAGGATGGGCAATTATTTGCCATCTATGGTAGAGACAGACAATCATGCTAAGAAATGTCATGAGTGTCAAGTACATGGGAACCTTATCCATCAACCTCCAAATCCATTACACCCAACAATAACATCCTGGCCATTCGAATGTTGGGGTGCATATGTAATTAGACCAATTGATCCACCATCATCAGCTGGACATCGCTTCATCCTAGCAGTGACTGACTATTTCTCTAAGTGGGCTGAGGTTACCCCATTTAAAGAAGTTATTGTTGATCGAGTGATCAACTTCTTCACGCATAATGTGGTCTATAGATTTGGAGTGTCACGCAAATAATGATAATGACACTTTCAAAAGTGCAAAAATTTATAGATTCATCGACGATAAAAAAATTGATTGGTGATACTCTTCAATATACAATCTAAGAGCAAATGGTTTGAGGCCTTCAACAAGATATTAGTCAAACCGCCAACAAAAGATTCTCACCAAATAAAAGAGAATGGCATACCAAGCTAGTAGAGGCATTATGGGCATATTAAACTACCTACAAGACGTCGACTAAAGCCTCTCCCTATTCATTGGTATTTGGAACTAGTTTTTTCTTGAAGTTGAGTTGCTTCACTTTGAGTAGTCATCCAAGACAAATTGAACATCAAAATGCTCACCGAGAATGGAGGAACTCGACGCTTGATGAAGTTAGATTGCAAGCTCATCAAAATCTAAAAGTTTATCGAAAGCAAAGATGTCAGGGCTTTTGACTGGTGCAATCTCAAACATTCCAAAAGGGAATCACGTCGAAGACAATTATTCCTAATCAAAAATTTGGTGGAAAAATTTGAGCCTAACTGCCCTTTATCATTAAGAAAGTATACCAAAGAGGGGCATATCAACTCATCAACCTAAAGGGTGAAAGACCAATGCCGCCAATTAATGGTCGATACCTAAAAAAATACTATACTTGATGACCACATTATCGACGTACAATAGAAATCCCGCAAGAGGCATTTTTTAGTATAAATTAGTCATCGCTTTCATGCGAGATCCCTAAATAAACATACCCATATGAAAATCTTTATGTGAAAATTCTCCTTACAGCATTTTAGATTTTATATATAGATGAAATCAATGTTGTATGTTAAAATCTCCTTTAAAGTATATCAATTCAAATATTGATGTATTTTCATCTTGAAATTCTCCTAAATGTACTTTAGAATTCCCCTTGCAAGAGAGAGGGCATTTTTAGTTTATGTTATGTTTATTTGAGTTGACGTCATGTTATAAGATGAGATCCTCGAATATATTCAGATTCAGGTTAACATCGAGCTTTACATTGAAATCCCTGAATATATCCATAATTATTACTGTTAAGTTGTAGAATCTTCTAGAACAAAAAGAATCTATTTCTATGCATGAAAAGACAACCCTAAATATCAAGAAATTATTTGCCAAATTTTGGAGATCAAGTTAAGAACTCCCGATTTTGAAGCTTCAATCAACTGAGTTGAAAAAATATCAACCTCTACATCCTGAAGTCTAGGACACAAATTAGTTCTGAAGGTTAAACTCAACAAGCCTACAAATGGCTGAGTTGTTGATGCTCTCCTCACTCAACAAGCCGCAAGAAAAGGCCGCAGTGAAAGATCCCCCGTTCATCAATCTAATGACAAAACCACCAACCCATTACAGCTTAAGTTGAAGACTAGAGTAGGTTCTAAAGGTCGAACTCAACAAGCCCAAATATGGCCGAGTTGCTGATGCTCTCCTCACTAACAAGACGTAAGAAAAGGTCGCGGAAAGAGCCCCGCCGTCCAATGATGATAGCTGTTCAATCTCAAACCAGATCCAACTTAGTGATTACAAGCAACTAGATTCAAGAGATCTTTCAACTTGATCGATAGATCAAGATAATTTGAGAAACTCAAGGCCTCAAATCAATTATATTACCCGCAGGGTGATATCTCAATTTATTCTCAAATGATCTGATCAAGCTCAAAGCACAGATCGAAGCCAATCTCCTCATCAAGCCCGTCAAAGCAGAAAGCACGAGATCGAGAAAGCAATTCCATAGTTCATACAAAGCCGATGGCCGAACTAAAGGAATTTTATGGTTATTCAGTCTGTTAAAGCACACATTGCTAGACTGATAACTCAACACATACCCTATAAGTGGGTGGTCATCTCAGATGTACCTCCAATGAATCACAAAGCGAAGCATAGGTTCATGGCATACATACACTTCGACAAGTCAATATGGATAAATCAGTCAATCCTTCATCAAGTCCGCTTAACATGACGTAAGAAATTTCAAATCCTACCAAGCATGGACAAACCAATTCCCCAGCAGAGTCCTTCATCAAAATAAGCAAACCAATTCCTCTATTAAACCCAACCAAGTATGAAGCTAGGGTTGGAGGAGACTCAAATCTACAAGAACATAAAAGAAAGAGATCTTCAAAGAAAGCCATCAAGTAGAGTATATGGTGTAAGAACTTATCATCCGATAAGTCACTCGACAAATCGATCAAGCTCATTTAGCATGTCGAATAAGGTAGCATAATAGACAAATCCTATCAAAGCTCGTATTGCAATAAGCAAATGATCCAAGTTCTGTGGCTAGCCCAAAAGGTCAACCAGTTTTCAACAAATGTGACTGGCTCCATGCATGAATTATATTTGTTAGGAGGAATTTGTTGACCTCTACATATGTGTCGTAAGTCAAGTTAAGTCCACAAGTTTAATTTGATGGACTTCGAAGGTGACAACACCTAAATCGAGGCTCAAAATACACTGTACATCATTGAAAATGATCGAAATGATCTCTGATCGGTGAATAGACTTTGATGTTACATTCAGAACATCGAAATTGATCGAAATATAAATATTGCAAATTCTAACGAGCAATTGATTAAGCGCTCGAGCTATCAATGTGTCGACGCACATATCAGAGTCGAGAAGATGTGATAATATTTGAACGATCTCAGTTCATGAAATTGATCATGCTATTAGCTTTAAATTATCAAAAACTATCAAATGAGATTGTCCACACTCAATTCAGATGAGTCTGCACAAATGTCGAATGATTTGAAGTGACAGTGCACAAATCGAGGCTCAAATACATAAGATGTCACCTAAATCAACTCAAATGACCTCTGATCGATGAATGGACTTAGCCATCGCATTTAGAACATCAAAATTGGTTAGCATATAAATATTTCATTACTTGATGATCAACTCAATCAAGACTGAAGTCATGCGATGCATATCGAATCGAGGTACCGACGTAAGCCAAACAACCCCCGTTCATGAAATTGATTATGTTGTTAGCTTCAAAACATCAAAATCTATCAAATGAGACTATCCACGCTCAATTCAGATGAGTTTATACAAATGTCGAATGATTTGAAATGACAATGCGCAAATTGAGGCTGAAACACAATGGAAGTCACCAAATTCAACCAAATGACCTCCGACGGTGAACGACTCGCCATTGTGTCGTAACATCAAAACAGTCGAATATAAATAAATATTACATGACTTGATGATCAACCGATCGAGTCATCAATGTTTGCACGATATTAAAGTCGAGGCTCTTAAACCACTCTCGAAAATTGATTACGCCGTTATTTTGAAATATCAAAATCTATCAAATAATACTATTCAACATGGTATCACAAGATACCGCTTGCTACGCTCAAGAGGGCACACCGAGTAAACCAAAACATACGCTACGCCTACATGGGATGATGCTTGAGGTCGCCAAAATTTAGACTAAAATTCAGGACTTAAACAAATTCAAATAGGAATTACCTAAACTTAAGTCAAACAAAAGAATATGTGATAAATATGAAGATAAATGTTAAATCAAGAAGAAATAGGGGGGAGCCTTTAAAGAAAATTTTGAAAAAAATGGAACACTCATTTAAAATGCAAGTAAAATTTGGGGAGACTAATATTAAACTCACAAACTCTAATAAATTCTATATGACTAAAACCAAGTAATGAGTGAGTTATCTTTTCTTGTAAATTCTTCAAACTAAACAAGCTCTAATTAGAATTTGGGAGACTAATGCTAAACTCATAACAAACTTGTAATAAACTTAAAGTCCAAAGATGAATCCAAATTGGGTTTAATAACCTTATATGAATATGGAGATGATTACTATGCGCTAATAAGAATAAGTAGAGCCAAAGCATTAAACACCTAAATGAGCATAACTTATCAAAATGATTTAAATTGAACATAATTAAGTTGGGAGAAAAAAAAGAACTCAACAAATAAACTAAGTGCAAGTAATATTTTAAACTATAAATCAAAATGCCTTCTTCGCCATCGGATCCAACTCTGTCCAAGCAGAGAAGCATACTAAACCAAAATCATAGGTTTATTTTAATCAAAAATTAAGGATTTCATTCTAATTACAAATTTTAAAATCAACAAAATCACTAATTAAGTGAAATTATCTAAAACTATAAATATTGCACATAGAGATTTCAAGTGCAAATTTTAATGTCCAAAAAGGCGTATGCTAAATTAGAATTAAATGAAAATATAAAATCAATCTCATAATTCAAAATAAAATTACCTAAATTATAAATCACCGCATCCCACACCACACCAATGCTTAAGATCAAGTGTCCGAGGATGTCGCACGAAGTTATTTGGTTTAAGCCTGGGTTTAACAAAACTTAAAATAGTATAATAAGAGTTTCAAATCAATGAATTATCGAAATTATATCGTGAAAGTAGATCTAATCCTCTACAGCCTAAATAGAGTTGAGGATCTAAAACTCTTAAACATATTCAAATTAATCAAAATTTTAAATCAAATTAAGTAGCAATGCTTAAATGAAACTTTATCATTAAAAACTTAAATCCAGCTCAATATATCCACCTTCTGTAACTATTTATCGGGAGTGACAAACTAAGGAAACTCACAAAGGACCCAATGTCAATTCAAGTGTTATGCTTCACTCTCAATTCTCACGCCGAGGGGCCCGCCTCCTCCGATAGGTTTGGTTAGAAGCTCCACAAATGAAGCGCATGACAGTCCTCTGATGTGGTTTGCCAAGCTCCATCATATTATGATCACGTAGCATGTATGCTCCCCAATGGCTCGCCTTTGAGTTGAAAGGGTATAGTTGATAGGCAAACAACCTCTATCGCCTAAGGTAGACTTAAGATTATCTCCACAAACACCACCCCGTGTCTACAAGGATTTCGATGACATAACCCATGTGTTGATGGATCCTTCGCCGTTGATGACTTCCTCTTCTAACTACAAGGGACCGACGCCGGATTACTAACTAGGATCTAGATCGCATGTCATCATTCCCCTAACCATTCGGTTTAAGTTGAAATGATAAATTTTATAAATCTTAAATTCTAAAACTTCATATGTTGCTACTATACACTAAGCATTAAATGATATAACGACTAGCCTTAATCGAAAGTTCTCTCACTTATTAGAGGGATAATTAACTAAGCTCTATAAGAAACTTGAATCGATCTAAAGTTCTCACCAAATGAGGATAAAATCTGGTAATATCTTATATACTATCTCATCCCTTCTAAAAAATTACATCGAATATTTTTAAGTCACCTCTTCAATCAATTCAAATAAGAGAGGTAGGTTTGAGCCTCACACTAAAATGGTTGACCATGATACAAGGTCTTGCCAAAAGCTTATGAGCTTACTCTGTTAGTTATGTTAATGTAAAGAGCTATCCCTCTTACCAAGATCTAGAGAACCAATGGAACAAAGGGGAATGTCCAGAACCATGTGATTTTTTAGCACGCTATGTCGTTATACCTCATATTTTTTCTGATATATTTTCTAATCGATTTAAGAAGCTACATAGCGAAGTTCTAACCTACCTACCTTCATACTGGTGTTTCTGGGGTATTTCATTGCACCTACAATTATTATGATTATATCCTTCTAGAGGGTTGGAGTTTATCGCTCATCATTCAATTTCATTATGCAATAACATATGACATGTTATGGTGAAGGACAACACACATACATGGTATTAATTCTCAGTCAATTACTCGAGATTAATATGAGATGGTTTCGACACTAAAATGAAGAGATCAGCATATCTTGTTAATGGTGTTTGTTGTTCTTTCTTGGCGAAAGAAATGAAAGAGAAAGCAATGAGAGCTCTTGATCCATATATTTAGTTAATATTAGAAGAGCATGTGGATGGTTCTGACCTACTAGCTCCTGCTATTAAGCCATTTGCATCAATTTTGAAATTGGTCAGTGAAATTTATAGATGACAACCGAAATTTCGTCAGACTTTACTTTTTTTCTAATCCATGTTTGGACACCAATGTAAAGTTTCAAGACCTCATAATGCCTGAGGGTGAAGGGCGCGAAAATATGAATGTAAAAATACATATATTCTTGCTTCTTCTGTTTTCAAGAAAATCAGCTACACTCATTAAAGGGGCATACCAAGAAAGCCAAAAATACTTCCGATACACCCCTACATGGGATGATGCCGAGGTCAAAGTTAGAGTGACTTAAACAATTTCAAATGAATTAACTAAATTTATGTCAAACAAAAGAATATATGATAAATATGAATATAAATGTTAAATCAAAGAGAAATAGGTGAGGTACCTTTAAAGAAAATTGTGGAAAGAATGGAACACCATTTAAAATGCAAGTGAGGCTAACATTAAACTCACAAACTCTAATGAGATTCTATGGCTTAAATTGAAGTAATGAGTGAGTTCTCTTTTCTTGTAAATTTCTCAAAATTAAACAAGCTCTAATTAGAATTTGAGGGGGGATTAATACTAAACTCATAACAAACTTGTAATAAACATACAGTCTAAAGAAGAATCCAAATTGGGTTTAATAACTCTTATATGAATAGGGAGGTGATCATTATGCTATCTAATAAGCATGAGTAGGGCTAAATCAATAAACACTAAAATCAGCATAACTTATCAAAATTGATGTAAATTAAACATAATCAAGTTGGAATTATAAAACTCAACAAGTAAACTAAGTAATATTCTAAACTACAATCTAAATCAAAATACCTTCTTCACCATCGAGCAACTCTTTATACAAGCATAGACAATACCAAAGTAAAATCTAGAAAATCATCTTCCTTCAATCAAAAATTAAGGAATTTCATTATAATTATGATTTGAAAAATCAACGAAAATCACTAATTTGGTGAAATTAGCTAAGCTATAAACACTTGCATATGCCGTGAGAGATTTCAAGTGTAAATTTTCATTAAATGGTCGCACAAAGCAATTGGAACAAAAAAATAAAAATACAAAATTAATGTCATAATTCAAACATAAAATAACCTAAAATTACTATACAGCATGGGCTGCAACTAAATTCAATGCTTAAATGTTACACGAAGTTGCTTCCGATTTAGTCTTGGGACTGTCCCGTTAACAAAACTTAAAACCTATAATAAGGGTTTCAAATCTATGAAATATCTGAGAAACTGATTCTGTCAAGTGATAGTAGGTCTAATCCTCTATTATCAACTAAACAAAGTTGATAGGATCTAAATATCTTAAACATATTCTAATTAATCAATTTTTAAGTAGCAATAACCGCTTAAATAGAATTTTATCATTAAAAGCTTAAATCAAAACTCATCTATCCACCTTCTCGTAATTATTTATCGGGCGTGACAAATTAAGAAAACTCTAACTCACGAAGGAGCCAATGTCAAATCAAGTGTTCTACTATGTTCACTCTCATCAATCTCATGCTAGAAGGACATGACCCGTGTCCTCACTATGGTTTGGCCAAGAAGCTCCACGATGAAAAGTTATGACTAGTCCTCGATCAGTGATTTGGCCAGATTCCACTATATAATGATGACAATAGCGTGCTATCCCAATGGCTCGCCTTTGTGTTGTGCATCGAGGGTATATTTGATGGCAACAACCCTCGCCAACAAGGTAGACTTAAGACTATCTCCAAGACAAACATCACCCCAAGTCTACCAAGATTTCTTGGATGACGTAACCCATGTGTTGCTGATGAGGATCCTTCTATCAGAGTGGGTGGACTACCTCCTCGACTAAAGCGACGGACCATGATGGCCCAGGATGACAGAACCATGAGATAGATTGGGCACGTCATCATTCCCCCAATCATTCATTTTAAGCTGAAATGATGAATTTCATAATCTTAAATTCTAAAACTCTGTATGATGCTTCTATACGCTATGCATGAAGAAATCTAACAACTAGCCTTAATTGAAAGTTCTCTCTCACTTATTGAAAGGGGTAATTAACTATGGGGCTTTGCATGGAAACCCAAACCGCATCTAAAGTTCTCACCAAATGAGGATGAAATATCTGGTAGTCTTATATACTATTCCGCCTACTTTTGAAAATTACACCGACACTTAAATCACTCTCTTCAATTCAATATTTGTCGAGGTCTGGTGAATATTTAGAGCCCATAGATTTTTGGCAACTCTGCAGAATGTGATTCTCTTTCCGCCTTTGACTAGTCTAATTTAAGATATAGTAGCAAAGGGAGCATGATAAAATTAATATTTAGAATCAATTATAAATAAAATTAAATTTAAATCAATCATATTCTAATGAGTAATCTATTTGTTCTGAATATCGATGGATCTTCAGAACACCGTTTATCATGCAGCTAGGTCACAGAGCCAATATATGTCTGGCTAACACTGTAATCAATACTAGGAATGTTAGAGCTACTATTTAATTTGATAGAGTAGACTTCTCAGCCATCACCGCTGCAAATAATCCTCCACCTGAAGCATCTGTATATTATACACACCAACCTATGCAATGGAGGAGGATAATTGGAATGGCCACTACTGCCATTGAGGTTCCTCAAAAGAGAGTCTTTATACTTAAAAGATTGATTCATTTTGAGGTGTCGATCATGAGGAGAACCTTCACTAGTCAAAAAGTTTTAGTCATACTTGTGAATGCAATAACTCTGCTAATCGAACCTTTCTCACTAGGAAGGCATGATGTTGAAGCTTTCTCTTCTAGAGGAAAACTGAGTAGAAGGCAAAAAAGGAGAAGAAATGCTAAACTACGAGCTCAACAATTACTGCCTGAGTCACTAGCCATGTGACCGAACTTGATACCAAAAGCTAGTGTTCCTACTCATAATAAGTTTGAAAATCTCAAGTGGCTGAAAAGGAATAGCTCTACTAGTGATATCAAACAATCATTATGGGAGCAGGGACACCAAACTATAACCCCACAAAGGAGGCATCCTAAGACTCTGTCCTCCAGAGTGCACATGGTGCTAAAAGTTGTCAAAGAGAAGGGTCTTATGAAGAAAAAGTATCAATGCCTGATTATCAAAGAAAATGAGAAAGCTTCACCAAAAAGGCTCGGGTAATGTTCAAGGCCTAAGCAATTCCTATACGGTGAGCATCGAGGTGTGACACTTGGACCATGGTCCAAGAATTCACCGTCGAAAGGTCCCGACAAATCGGTGAGCAAATTTGGGGGCCAAAATCTTGAAGTAAAATTACCTTAAAGAAAGATAATGACGTGACATCTGGACTGCAGTACCATAAAATTCACTCATTATGTGCTAGTATTTAGAGTTGAAGTAGCCTTGCCACAAGTTGAACTACCTTCACTGGTAGTTATTCAACACAATCTCACTCAAGATGAGAATGTCTGTCATGGCGAAAGAGCTTGATGCGCTTAACGGTTAGGCTCCAAGCTCAGCAAAATCTAGAAATATATCGAGCGAGGATGTCCTAGGCATTCGATCATATAATTCATCCTCAAACTTTTCAAGAAGGAGAAATGGTCCTAGTGCTGAGAAGACTAATTATTCCTAATCAAAAATTCGGTAGCAAATTTGAGCCTAATTGGGAGGGCCCTTTTGTCATTGAAAAAGTGTATCAAGGATGGGCATACTAACTCATTGACTTAAAGGGTGAAAGAATTTAGAACAACGCGTTTCACCGATATCCCTAAATAAATATACTTACTCAAGCTAAAAAAACTTTTTCGTGAAAATTTGCCTTTTACACAGGGGGTATTTTTAGATTTCTATCTATAGAGAAAATCAATGTTACATGTCAAAACCCTCTTAAAAGCATATCAATTCAAATATTTATGTATTTGCTTAATTTCATCTTGAAAGCTCTTCTAAATGTGCTTTAGAATTCCCCCTGCAATATAGGGGGCATTTTTTAGTTTATGTTAAGTTTATTTGAGTTGACATCGAGTTATAAGATGAGATCCTCAAATATATTCTGAGGCAGGTTGACATCGAGTTATATGCGGAAATCCATGAATACATCCCTAATTATTATTATTAAGTTGCAGAGTCTTGCAGGAATAAAAAAGAATCTATTTCTCTACGTGAAAAGATAACCCTAAATGACAAAAATTTATCTCCTAGATTTGCCAAATTCTAGAGATCAAGTCAGAAGAACTCGATTTTAGAAGCTTCAATCAATTAAGTTGGAGAAACATCAACCTACATCCGGACATGGATTGGTTCTAAAGGTCGACTCAACAAGCCCATAAATGGTCGAAGGTCGATGCTCTCCTCACTCAACAAGCCATAAGAAAATGCCACAGTGAAAGAGTCCCCCGTTCATTAGTCTGATGACAAAACCACCAACCCACTACAGCTTAAGTCAAAAACTCGAGTAGGTTCTAAAGGTCGAACTCAACAAGCCCAAATGTGGCTGAGTTGCGGACGCTCTCCTCACTCAATAAGCCGTAAGAAAAGGCCGTAGTGAAAGAGCCTCGACTTGTCAGCCCAATGATGATAGATGTTCAATCTTAAACTAGATCCAGCTTAGTGATTACAAGCAACCAAGATCTAAGAGATCTTTCTACTTGATCAATAGATCAAGATAATCTAAGCAAACTCTCAATTCAGGGTTGCCTCAAATCAATCTATATATTACCTACAGGGTGATATTTCATACTATCAAATGATCTGATCCTGCTCAAAGCACAGATCAAAGCCAATCTCCTCATCAAGTTTTTCAAAGTAGAAAGCACATGATCGAGGAAGTAATTTCGTAGTTCATACAAAGATGATAGCTGAACTAAAGAAATTTTATGATTATTCAATCTGTTAAAGCACACATTGCTAGACTGATAACTCAACATTGACCCTATATAAGCCAGAAGGCTGGGTCATCTGTATGTAACCTTCAATGAGTCTATCAAAGTAGCAAGCACAAGATTCATGGCATACATACACTTCCTGACAAGTCAATATGGACCAATCAGGTCAGACATTCATCAAGTCCGTCAAGCTTAAAGCTAAGACAAAATAAATTTAAAATCCAACCAAGCATAGATAAACCAATTCCCCAAAGAGCCCTTCATCAAAATAAATAAACCAATCCTCCATCAAACCCAACCAAGCATGAAGCTAGGGTTGGAAGAGACTCAAATCAATGACATAAAAAGAAAGAGATCTTCAAAGTCATTGAAGCATAAAATAGTTGGTGTAAGAACTCTACCTATCCAAAGTCAATCGATAAATCATTCAAGCTCATCATTTAGCATATCCTAAATAAGGCATCATACTATCTAATCCTATTAAAGCTCTAGCTATCGCAATCAAAGTCGAAATGATCCAAGTTCTAGCTAGCCAAAGGGTCAACCAACAATGTGACTCACTCATGCACAACATTACATTTGTTGGGGGGGTATTTGTTGACCTCCACATATGTGTCATAAGTCAAGTCAAGTCCACAAGTCGAATTTGACGGACTTCAGAAGTCACAGTGCATAAATCAAGGCTCAAAATGCTGGATGTCACCAAAAATAGTAAAATGACCTCCAATCGATGAACAGGCTTTACCGCCACATTCAAAACATCAACATTGGTCAAAATATAAATATTGCATAATCTAGAGAGAAACCGATCAAGCGGGCGAGCTATTAATGTGTCGATGCATATATCGAAGTCGGAAGTTACGATGAAATGCTCATGAAATTGATCATACTGTTAGCTTCAAAACATTGAAAACTATCAAATGAGACTATCCCCACTTGATTCGGACAAGTCTATGTAAATGTCGAATGATTTGAAGTGATAGCACGTAATCAAGGCTAAAATACACGAGACGTCGACAAAATAAACTCAAATGATCTCTGATCAATGAAAAAACTTCGCCATCATGTTCAAAACTTTGAAAATGGTCATAACATAAATATTGCATAACTTGATAATCAACTGATCAAGCAATTGAGTCATCAATGTGCCTACACATATCGGTCAAGAAGCACCGACACAAATAAAACAATCTCAGTTCATGAAATTGATTGATCCATTGGCTTCAAAACATCGAAATCAATCAAATGAGACTATCCACGCTCAATTCAGATGAGTCTGTGCAAATGTCGAGCGATCGGAAGTGATAGTGCGCAAATTGAGGTTGAAATGCACTGGACATCGCCAAAATCAACCCAAATGACCTCCAATCAATGAACAGACTTCGTAATCACATTCAGAACATCGAAATTGGTCATAATGTAAATATTGTACAACCTAATGATCAATCGATCAAGCGATCTAGTCGTCAATGCGCCTATAAGCATATCGAGGTCAAGAGGCACTGATATAAGCCAAAGATCTTCATTCATGAAATTGATTGTGTCGTTGGCTTTGAAATATCAAAATTTATCAAATAAGACTATTCACACTCAATTCATACAAGTATGAAAAATCGAATTGAAAGCGCATACGCATTTTGAGCTGAAATTAACCCAATTTGACGCCGACTTGAACCGAACGGCCTCCGATCGCGAAACAGACTGTGCTGTTGAATCTAGAATGTCGAATGTACCTAGAAATGACAACCATATTATGTGAGTTTGATTTTGGCAAGATTCCGCACAAATTTCAATGCAATCGAGTCATACAAAAAAAAAATGAAAATCATGTTTTTATTTTAAACCCGATTAGCACAACTTTAATAATTGATTTATCCTAAAATTAATTAAGAAATTTTAGAAATATGATATGAAGTTAATTAAGTTTAACTTGGATAAGAAAAGAGAAATTATTAATTTGAATTCAACCGCAAGAAACTGCTCCCGATTTTTTTATTTTCCTCTCTCTCGTTCTCTACCGGTTCCCTCTTCCTCTTTCATCTCGATAACGAGACAAAAAAAATGCAGAAGAAAACCGCAAGAAACCGGAGGCAATACTCTTTTCTGATCTTAACCAAAACTTCGACTCGTCTTCTCCTCTACTTCCTCCTTGCCTCCTTACCTCCTTGGAGAAGGAGATGTGAAAGAAATAATTTAGTTTCGCTGCATGCGAATAATCAATCACGCACACTGTCACATCATTTATTACCTGCATTAATCGATGGATTGTTTGAGGCTGTCTGGCAAGTTCCACCATCTCTCGTTTCATCTCCTTTGTTTAATCTTTGTCTTCAATTTGGGGAGTGGCAATGGTGTGTTTAAGGTTCAGCGCAGATACTCTGACGGGACGCATATCGTTGACCTTCGTGCACTTGACATTCGCTGCCTTGCCAAGATCCTTTCAAACGTCGCGGTCGACGCCATCGATATTCCCCTTGGAGGCATTGGTCGATATTCTCCTTGGCGGCATTAGCATTCCCACCGAGATCGGGATTTATTATGTTGAAATGTGACATGGGCATTGTTTTTTTCCTTTTAAATGAGAGGATATTGGAAATTTGTGTATTGCGATATTAAGCAAGCAAATTAAGCCATGAGCTGTCATCGTGAAAGGTTTTAGCCGTGCTTATTTTCTCTTAGAACCGTTAATATGTGTCAAGCAAATTCCTTGGTGGTTTGTCTTTCTAAAAACGGTTGACCATGATACAAGGTCTTGCCAAAAGCTTATGAACTTACTCGGTTAGTTAGTTCTGTTAATGTAAAGAGCTATCCCTCTCTTACCAAGATCTAGAGAACTGAATGGAACAACAGGGGAATGTCCAGCAGCCATGTGATTTTTATCACGGTTATGTCGTTATACCTCATATTTTTTTCAGATATATTTTCTAATCGATTTAAGGAGCCTGTTACATAGCGAAGTTCTAACCTACCTACCTTCATACTGGGTGTTTCTATGGGGTATTTCATCGTAGACCTTGCAATTCTATTATGGTTACATCCTTCTCTAGGAGGGTTGGAGTTTATCGTTCATCATTCACTTTCATTATGTGCGGTAGCATATGCCATGTTGACTGGTGAAGGACAACTGTAAACATACATGGTACTGATATCTGAGTAAACTACTCCCGAAATTAATATGAGATGGTTTGTTGACACTACTGAAATGAAGAGATCGGCTGCATATCTTGTTAATGGTGTTTCGTTGTTCTTTGCGTGGCTGAGCCAAGGTGAAAGAAATGAAAGAGAAAGCAATGAGCGCTCTTGATCCATATATTTAGTCAATATTAAAAGAGCATGTGCATGGTTCCGACCTGCTAGCTCGTGCTATTAAGCCATTTGCATCAATTTTGAAATTGGTCGGTGAAATTTATAGAAGACAACCGATATATATATATATATATACATATATATATATATGCTATATGCAAGATTGAAGATCTCATAATCGCCAATGAGATGAAATCATTTAAAGAATTATTTTAAATTAAGTATAAGAATGAATACGGTCAAAATAAAATTTAAGAATTAGTGCTTATTGACACGCCGTGATTTGGCATACGATGCCAATAAAATGCTTACTTACTTATTTTTTAATAAATACTTAATTATAATAGAGATAGATTGAAGATCCCAAAGTTAGATGTTCAGAGCTCCTGCATTTAAATTTATTTTTGGAAAATAAATTTCCCAAATTTCCTTTAAATAAGGAAAATATTATTAGTGGAATGCGATTTATTTTTTATTATATTTAAAAATAAATAATTATTTTTCATTCATTAAAATTGAGTGAAATAATTAATTATTTCAATAGCTTTATAAATATTTATAATTATATATATATTTTAAAACTATTATTATTTAAAAATTTGTATATCTAACCAATAATGGTATATAATGGTTTTAAATAATATGGTTTTTTAAAATATAGATATAATTATAAATATTTTAAAGCTATTAATAGTTAATTATTTCACTCAATGAATGAAAAAATAATTATTTATTTTCAAATATAATAAAAATAAATCGCATTAAAAGAAAAATTAAATTTATTTTTAATAATGCTAGGCTCAGCCCAATATCTACAACGTTAATAATAATTAATTATTTAACTAATTGAAAAGTAACCTAAGTGGCGACCTCATTCAATAACATCACTACGCCGTATCCGACGTATTACGTACTTGGTCTATACCTATTCTTAAATTTTATTTTGATGCCTACACAATTCTAACCATACTTAATTTAAAAAAATTGCACATGCAAACTCTATGCTCATCAGGGCATACCGAGTGATTGAAGGCCTTGTTATGCTTATCAGAGCGTATCGAGATTGAAGATCGAGGTGCTTCAAAATACCAACCATCACGCTCATCAGGGCGTGACGAGTAGGCCAAAATAGTTCCGATGTAGCCCCCTATGTGGGGATGACACTGGAATACTGCTAAAGTGTTGTAGAAATTTTGTCAGACTTTACTTTTTTTTTCTAATCCATGTGTTTGGACACCAATGTAGGTTTCAAGACCTCGCTAATGCTTATAAGAGAGTAGTGGGTGTAAGAAAATGTGAATGTGAAAATACATATATGCTTGCATTTCTTTCTACAGGTTTCAAGAACCCGCTAATGCCCATGAGGGCGTAGTGAGTACGAGAAGAAGGCTGTGGTGTCATAAGATACATTGGGGATGGCAGGAATTTGCAGTAGACTAATTCGGACTTAAATAAATTCAAATGAGAATTACAAATTTTAGTAAACAAAAGAATATATGATAAATATGAAGATAAATGTTAAATCAAAGAGAAATGGGGGAGAAGCCTTTAAAGAAAATTGTGGAAAGAATGTAACACCCATTTAAAATACAAGTAAAATTTGGGGAGGTTATTATTAAACTCACAAACTTTAATAGTATTTCTCTATGGCTTAAATTGAAGTAATGAGTGAGTTCTCTTTTTTTGTAAATTCTTCAAAATTAAACAAGCTCTAATTGGAATTTGAGGGGGATTAATACTAAACTTATAACAAACTTGCAATAAACTTACGGTCAGGAATCCAAATTGGGTTTAATAACTTTTTTATGAATAGGGAGGTGGTCATTATCTTTGCTAATAAGAATAAGTAGGGCTAAAGCAATGAACGAAATTATCATAACTTATCAAAATAGATGTAAATTGAACATAATCAAGTTGGGAGAATTATAAAAACTCAACAAGTAAAGCGAAGTGCAAGTAATATTTTAAACTATAATCTAAATAAAATGCCTTCTTAGATCACCAAATGCAACTCTTTGTGTGACGATACCAAATCGAAATCTATAAAAATCATAGGGCTTCCTTCAATCAAAAATTAAGAAATTTCATTCTAATTATGATTTCAAAAATTAATGAAATCACTCATTAAGCAAAATTAACTAAGCTATAAACACCTGAATGTGCTCGGACACAGAGATTTCAAGTGCAAATTTTAATGTCTAAAAAGGCTGTGTAGGCTAAATTGGAACAAGAAAAATGAAAATATAAAATCAATCTCATAATTCAAATATAAAATTACCTAAAATTACTATACACTCTGGATCACTTCGCTAAATGCTTAAATTCAAGTGTTTAAGGATGCTATGCGGTTTGCTTTCCGATTTAGTCTTAGGACTGGGTCCGAGTTAACAAAACCTAAAAACCTACAATAAGGGTTTCAAATCAATGAAATTTATGGCCGATTACAGGTGATAGTAAATCTAATCCTCTGTTAGCAGCTAAACGAGTTGATAGGATCTAAAGCTCTTAAACATATTCTAATTAATCAAATTTTAAGTAGCAATCTGAAACTTCTTAAATTGAATTATATCATTAAAAGCTTAAATCAAACTCAATATATCACCTTTTGACTATTTATGGGGTGACAAATTAAAAAAAAACTCTAGCTCACAAAGGAGCAATGTCAAATTAAGTGTTACGCTATGTTCACTCAATCAATCTCACGCCGGTAGGATGTGGCCCGTGTCCTCGATTGGTGGCGGCTCGGCTCCACAGATGAAGCGGTTGCAGAGTCCTCATTAGGTGGCTTGGCGGTCGGGCTCCATTATATCACGATGACCATAGCGGTATGCTCCAATGGCTCTGTCATTTGAGTTGTGAATCATAGGGTTGTTGACCTTCACATATGTTTCATAAGTCAAGTCAAGTCCACAATTCGAATTCGATGGACTTCAAAGGTGGCGGTATTAATTAAATAAAATGCATCGTAATTAATTAATTAGTCAAAATGACCTCCGTCGATGAACAGACTTCGCCATCGTGTTCAAAACGTCAAAATTGATCAGAATATAAATATTGCAAAATCTAACAATCGATTAAGCACTCTATCGATGTAATGGTATATCGTCATTGAAATACGATGATGACCAAATGATCTTCGTTCATGAAACTGATCATGCCTTCAAGATATCAAAAACTATCAAATGAGACTATCTATGCTCAATTCAGACGAGTTTGAAGTGACAGTGCACAAATCGAGGCTGAAATGCACAGGATGCATTAAAATTAACTCAAATGACCTCTGATCGATGAACAGACTTTGTCATCACATTCAGAACATCAAAAATGGTCAGAATATAAATATTGTATGACTTGACGATCAAGCGGATCAAGCTCGAGTTGTGTCAGCCTACACACATTTCGTCGGAAGGCATCGTAGATCAAAGCGACATCTGTTTGTAAAATTGATCACTTGTTAGCTTTAAAATTTCAAAATCTATCAAATAAGACTATACGCACTTAATTTGGACAAGTCTATGCAAAAATCGAGCGATTGAAATGGCGACGTGCATTTTGAGTTGAAATTGACCCAATTTGACACTAACTTAAACCAAACGGCCTCCGATTGTGAAACAGACTGCGTCGTTGTATCCGTAACACCGAAATAACTTAAGATTGATATATATATATATATATTAACTCTATGATTTTGTCATCATAAAATTCAAATTAGGATTGATTAGATGCTTAATTAATATACATATATTAATTAACTTAACGTTTAAAATAAAACTTAAAACCAAGGCTCAACCGATCCCGCCTTTCATCCCTCTCAACATTGGAGCTAATGACGTGGCCAATGCGATGAGCACGTCAGTGGGCTCAGGGGCGCTCTCACTTTTGCAAGAAGTATTGATTACGGCGGTGCTGGAGTTCTCCGGGGCTTTCTTGATGGGGACTCATGTGACGAGTACTATGTAGAAGGGGATCCTTGTGGCTTCGGTGTTTCAGGGAAAGTATTCGATGTTGTTTGTTGGGCTTCTTTCGTCGTTGGCTGCTTCGAGTGGCTTCCTTCTATGGCTGGCCTGTCCACGCACTGTATAATAGGTGCCATGGTTGGTTTTGGTCTAGTTTATGGCAGCATTGGAGCTATTTTCTGGAGTTCATTGGCACAGTAGCTTCATTATGGGTCATATCCCCTATCATGCAGCAGCATCTTTCTTTATTTATAAATGCATCTGCAGGTTCATGTACAGTGCTGATAATCCAGGCCAGGCCACTGCAGCTTCTGCTCCAGTTGCAGTTTTCCTCGGCATTACTGAAATTTCCTTCGCAGCTTCCCATTGGCTCTCCTTAAACTACAGAAAATAAAAAAAAAATCGCTAACCCACTCCGGCCACCGTTCTACGCGCATCCAGTAAACTGCCTCCAAGCCCGTTCTGGCCTGCTAGCCTGCTTCCCATCCCGCAATCTGCACGACCCGCCTCCACTCCAGCCTGCTGCACGATTTTTTTCCTACAACCCGTCCAATTTTTGCTTACCCGCAAACGGGGGAAGAACATCGTCTGGAGCCAAATTCTTCTTTCGATTTCTGGCATCACATTTCTTGCATAACCCGTCCTATTTTTGCTTCGCCATAAACCGGGGAAGAACATCGTCAAGAGGCGAATTCTTCTTTCGATTTCTAGCGTCGCACTCCTCTTTTTATCCTTCCAATTTTGCTTACTAACCGGGAAGAACGTCAAAAGTCTTATTTTGATTTTGGTGTCGCACTCCTCGCATTACCCTCAAATTCATCTGCCATGAAGAACACCGTCAAGGAGTTCTTATCTTAGTTTTCAGATACCCAATCTTGTTCCTTGTAGAAAAATGAGTCGACTGTGAGATCGTGAATGTGAATATATATATATATATATATATATATATATATATATATATATATATATATATATATATATATATATATATATATATATATATATATATATATATCTATATATATATATATATATATATCTCGTTGCTCAAGGCATTGTGCTTAAGAGGTGACGAGATGAATCGGTTGTGGTGTGAACAGCTCATCAGAGAGCGTCTAAATAAGCCGGATAGATGTTGCTCCCCCTAGACAAAATGTTGCCGAAATTTTGTCTAATTTCTAAACTTAGAAAAAAAAAAGGGGATGAGATGAATACATATTGCATTTATCTTCATTCAGGTCTGAAGGACTCGTCGTGCTCAAGAGGGCACGATGAGATGAAAAATCGACTGTGGTGTCGCAAGACACCACTCGCTTCGCTCAAGAGGGCATACCGAGTAAGTCAAAATACAGTCTGATACACAAGGATGATGTAGGAAATAGGTCAAATTTTTTACTTAAAAAAAAAGAGTGAAATGAATTGACTTAAGAACGCTTAAAAGAAAAAAAGTGGGGGGGGGGGATGAATATATATTGCATTTGTCTTCTTTCGTTTAAAGGCTGGTGCTCAAGAGGTGATGAGATGAAAACCCGTTGCGGTGTCAGACACCACTCATTCACAGCATACCAGAGTAAGCCAAAATACCCTGATCTGACCTCCTCTGGGATGATGCCAGGAGGCTACCAAAATTTAGACTAAAATTCAGGACTTAAATAAATTCCTAAATGAGAATTACCTAAATTTAGGTCAAACAAAAGAGTATATGATAAATATGAAGATAAATGTTAAATCAAAGAGAAATAAGGAGAGAGCACTTAAAGAAAATTTTGGAAAGAATAGAACACTCATTTAAAATACAAGTAAAATTTGGGGAGGCTAATATCAAACTCACAAACTCTAATTACAATTCTCTATAGCTTAAATTGAAGTAATGAGTGAGTTCTCTTTTCTTATAAATTTCTAAATCAAACAAGCTTTAATTGAAATTTGGGGAGACTAATACTATATTCATAACAAACTTGTAATAAACTTAAAGTTTAAGGATGAATCCAAATTTGGTTTAATAATTCTTATACGAATATGGAGGTGATTACTATGCTAACTAATAAGCATGAGTAGGGCTAAAGCAATAAAGCCTGAAATTGACATAACTTATCAAAAGTGATTTAAATTGAGCATAATCAAGTTGGGAGAATTACAAAAATTCAACAAGTAAACTAAGTGCAAGTAATATTTTAAACTGCAATCTAAATCAAAATACCTTCTTCGTCATCGGATCTGCAACTCTTTGTACAAATAGACAGAAGGCGATACTAAACCAAAATCTGCAAAAATCATGGAGCTTTTCTTCAATATTAAAATCAAAGAATTTCATTCTAATTATGATTTTCAAAATCAACGAAATCACTAATTAGGTGAAATTATCTAAAACTATAAATTCCTGCATATGCTCGGACATAGAGATTTCAAGTGCAAATCTTAATGTCTGAAAAGGCTGTGCAGGCTAAAATTAGAATTAAATGAATAATTTGAAATCAATCTCATAATTCAAACATAAAATTACTATAAACCCACATGGGCAGACATGTCTTTGAATTTGAAAGTGTAGGATGCCGATGTGCTATTTTCCTTTAGACTAGGTCCGGGTCAACCAAATCTCAAAACATATAATAAAAATTTCAAATCAATAAAATATCAGAAACCGATCGTGTGATAGATCTAATCCTTTGTTAGCAGCTAAACAGAGTTGACAGGATCTAAAGCTCTTAAATATATTCTAATTAATCAATTTTTAAGTAGCAATTTGAAACTGCTTAAATGAAATTCTATCATTAAAAACTTAAATCAAACTCAATCTATCCACCTTCCGCAACTGTTTATCGGGGGTGACAAATTAAGAAAACTCTAGCTCACAAATGATCCAATGTCAAGTTAAGTGTTCTATTATGTTCACTCTCAATGAATCTTTTGCCGATGATGTCGTCCTGTCATCTAACCAGTAGAAGCTCCACGAGTAGTACGACCGTGAGTCATCTGATCGAGTGATTTAGTCAATCAGACTCCATTATATTACGATCATGATCGTAGCCCGTATGCTTCCCAATAGCTCTTCCATTTGAGTTGTGAATCATAGGGTATACTTGATAGGGCAAATAGCCCTCCGTCTACTAAGGTAGACTTAAGATTGTCTCCTTAGACAAATACCACCCCAAGTCTACAAGGATTTCTTGGATGATGTACTATCAGGTTGGGTTGACTACCTCCTCGGACTAAGCAGACTAGGGACCGCAACTGCCCGGGATGACGGAACCATGGGATCTAGATCAGGCACGTCATCATTCCCCAACCATCTAGTTTAAGCTGAAATGATAAATTTCATAATCTAAATTCTAAAACTCCATATGCTGCTACTATACGCTAAGCATTGAGCAATATAATGACTAGCCTTAATCGAAAGTTCTCTCTCACTTATTGAGAGGGGTAGGGCTTGCGCCTATAGGAAACTTGAAACCAGATCTAAAGTCCTTGCAAAACGAGGGCGAAATCTTTAGGTAGTGTCTTATCTACTATTTCATCTGCCTTCTAAAAATTACACCTACATTCTTCAAATCACTCTCAACAATTCAAAATATTTGTCGAGTGGTCGGTGGCGAATTTTTGGAGCCCACAAGGGTATATTTTATAGGGCAAACATCCCTCTATCAGCTAAGGTAGACTTAAGATTGTTAGACAAACACCACCCTAAGTCTACAAGGATTTCTTCTACGATGTAACCCATGTGTTGCTGATGAGGATCCTTTTGTCAGGTTGGGTCAACTACCTCCTCTGACTAAGTAGAATAGGGACCACGATGGCCCGAGATAACGGAACCATGGGATCTAGATCGGGCACGTCATTATTCTCCTAATCATCTGGTTTAAGCTGAAATGATGAATTTCATAATCTTAAATTCTAAAACTCCATATGCTGCTACTATACACTACACATTAATCTAACTAGATTTAATCGAAAGTTCTCTCTCACTTATTGAGAGAGGTAATTAACTATATGGGCTTGCGCCTATAGAAACCTGTAACCAGATCTAAAGTCCTCACCAAATGAGGACGAAATCTCTAGGTAGTGTCTTATCTACTTTTCCATCTGCCTTCTGAAAATTACGCCAACACCTTAAATCACTCTCTTCAATTCAATATTTGTCGAGAGGTAGGTGGCGAATTTTTGAAGCCCACATATATATTCAGTGGATATCTCAGATTTTCTTTTTTAACATTAAGAGCATAATTATTCATGATAGCACGAAAAGAGAAAAACTTTTATAGTGCTCGCATAACAAATCAATTTTTCTTGGCATTGGACAAATCAGGAACCTTAACAAAGATTGCCGGTGAAGATGGTGAGCTAGGTTTTGCCGTGGGCTGCGAATGGGGACGGGGTGACATAATTTGTTTCTTTTAAAGGCGAGTGATATTTTTTGTTAGATAATTTAAAAAAATATAAAAAATTCATCAAATAATTATATTTTTAAAAATAACATAAAAGATAAAAACAAAATTACAAAATAAAATTGATCCAAATAAGCCCTAAAGATTTCAAAATTATTCTCTATATTTTTCAACCAAATTTGAGATTAGTATTGACAATTTAAAAAAATATATTTAACTTTTAATATAAACAATAAAAAAATTAATAAAAATTTTATAATTAAAAGCATCACAAACATTTTTTTTCTCATATAAATAAAATTGTTAAGTGATAAAATTTATTATTATAGTAGAAGTTATCACATATGATGATAACAAATTCACATAAACCAAAGTAATTGTCCAGTTTTTACGGTTGATTCAAACCCAAATAAAAATATTTTGGTCCGCATAAATCAAATAGAATGAATTAAATTTGAATAATTAAACATTTTATGAGGGCTTTAAAGAAAATTTATCTGAAGAAGTTCTGATGCGATTCACAACAAATGCTTTAATATAAAATATATGTATTTGCAATATATTTATATTTATATCATCATACAAGTTCATTAATATATTTTAATTCCTTAATGCCAACTGAGAAGTGCTGGCCTCAGAATGCCGTATTCAAATGGTTTCAATTAAAGATCTGTTTAATACTTTAATTTTCATATGGCCATAATTGGGATTTTTTTTTTTTTGGATTTTTAGAAAATTTTATGATAGAATTTTATTTTTTTTCAACAAGATCTATTATCATATGATAATTATAATAATGGTATTATCTAGGTTTTAATATATATATATATATATATATATATATATATATATATATATATATATATATATATATATATATATATATATATATATATATATATATATATATATATATATATATATATATATATATATATATTCATAATAATATTCATAATAACTTTCATAAAATTTTACACTTTTTCACAATAGTTTTATAATTAATTTCACAAGAAGCTATAAGTGCTTCCAATGAAGTCTAAGGGTGCATTTGGGCCGAGGATGTAGTATAAAAGCTAAAAACGTGTCATTTATGAAATTGCATTCTAGTCACATTTTGAAAAATCTACGACGAGACAATTTTCCAGCCAGACCTTGGCCACGAAGCTACAGTTTAACTTTCTAAATTAAAATTTTGTAATTCTCACCGTAGCATTTTAAATTAGAGACTCTTCTGCAATTATTTCACCACTGAGTTTTTATATAATTATAGCTATCACAAATAGATCTCAAGATTATTATTTCACAAGACATTTGTGTAAGGAAAAAAAAGACAAATAGAGAAATGGCCTTAAATCCTTTAAATATAGCTCCATCTATATATATTATATTTATCTTAAAATAATTCAGTGACTAAAATTTAATTTTGCTATCCTAACTTAAAATTCATATCTTAATTATTTTAAAATATATGTAATAATTATAAAAATTTCTTCTATCAAAATTGAGTACAACAAATTGTTGTTATTACAGGATTTTCCTAACTTGCTTATTCAAAAATAGAGAAATCCCAAATCTCGATTTGCAATTGAAAATGAAAAAGCAATAATTGCATAGGCATGAATCAGGCATAACTGATAAACTCATAATCAAATAGTATTTAAATTAATAGGAGGATAGAACTCCTAATTATCATAAATAATTATATGAATAATTAATCCATAATTACTTACCGCTAATAACGTTATTAAATAAACAAAATAAGATATCTCTTGGAGGACTATTATAATGATAGTCATTAAGATAATGGAAGAAATTATTATGCGTGGAGCTAAGACTGTTCAGATTATTATATATTAATTATGTATGTGAAAAGTATGTATAAAATTAATATATATTACTATATATTTCATAATACCTAATAATCTGGTCCGTACTCCACTTGTAGTAATTTCTCCATTAAAGGGGATACCGTGGGTAATTTCTCTGTTGAGGGATACCGGATATTAGTACCACTGAAGTGGAAAGGATGGCTTAAGTAGACTGTGACGGTGGTCCGGTATTCAAATTTGTCTGGCAGGAATAGTCATGGCCTCAAGTGGAGAAGCCATGCAAAGCGTGAGACCAAACTTCTCCCTGAGATCCAAATCCTTAGGCGCCATTCCTTCCGGCAAAGTCCATTCAAAGGATTGAATGAGTGAGGCCAGCATGAGCTGCACCATCCGTTCACCCAAAGGCAGCCCCGGACAGATCCGCCGTCCTGAACCAAATGGCGTGAGCTCGAAGTGCTGTCCGCGGAAATCAATCTCGCAAGCTGCCCCCACGAACCTCTCCGGCAGAAAGCGATCCGGGTTCTCCCAAACCGTTTCGTCTCTACCGATGGCCCATACGTTCACAAGCACCTGACTGTTCTTCGGCACCATGTAGCCATTTATCTCCGTGCTCACCTCTGCTTTGTGAGGCAACAGAAGGGGAGCCGGCGGATGGAACCGGAGTGTCTCCTTTAATACGGCTTGGAGGAATGGTAGTCTTGAGATGTCCGACTCTTCTACTTCTTTCTCAAAGCCGATAACTGTCGCGATCTCCTTGCGAGCCCTCGCCATCAGTTCTGGCCTGTGAAGTAATTCCGCCATCGCCCACTCCAATGCAGTCGAGCTCGTCTCGCTTCCAGCGACAAAGAATCCTAATAAAATTTAAAAGAAACAAAAAATCCCGTTTACTTTGAGTATATAGTGAAAATTAAGAAACTAACGACGGCAAACATAGCGTGATCAATTACCAACAGAAAGGATATTATGGTTTTCTTGCTAAGCTTCGCATTGTCTTCTCGATTAAGTAGAAGAAGCACATCCAAAATGTCACCATTTGTTTTTCTACTTTCTACTGCCGTGGCTGCTAATCGATTTTCTATCATTTGATCAGCAAAATCATATAACTTTTATAGTATGCAGTAAAACGACGCCTCCGGCCTTGCAGATCTACTGGAGCCAACAAAGGGAAGAAGTCGGAGAGGTTCGGTCTTCCTGCCTCCTCCATTATCCCCCACATCAAATCCTTCAACTCTCGAGTTGATTCAGATTTGAAATCTACCATATCGGTGGACAAGAAGGTGGTCGATATCAGATTGAGCACGGTGCAGAACGCTGCTCGAGCAATGCACACGACCTCCCCCTCCTTTCCCCTAATATATGCGATGAGTTCCTGAACCTTTCGCTGAAGCAGATGGTTTGCATTGAGAGACTGTGCTGAAGAGGTGGGTCTTCATAAGAGTACGGAGATACCTCCATGATTGATTTGGCGGTGACCATATCACGGAGACCTCGTGGTGGCCAAAGGCACGCAAAACATCAGGGATTTGTCGGCCGGAGATGTAGTGCGCTTTTGTTTTAAGTACTTCTTTTGCAAAGCTTGGTGAGGAGATGACGACTGTGTAGATCCTGCCTAGCTGGAGAGACATGACTGGTCCATGGGTTCGGGCAAGGCAAGCCAAGGAGCGGTGGGGATTTTGGCCTAGCTCGAGTAGGTTGCCCAACACCGGCAGCGATCTTGGCCCTGGAGGAAGTGGTAAGTCTCTCGAGGATCCGCGTTTTAGAAAAAGTACGGCGACGGCGGTGAAGAAGATCGACCATAGAAGATATTGAGTTAACTCTTCCATTATCGTGTTTACAGATGACAGGAATATCTCCGGCTCTTATCTGGAGACACTTTTTATAAGCCCGGGGAGGAAGGCAAATCGGACATGGCCTCACACCTTCTATTCACGGTCACATGGTGCATTTAATAAATAAATTTATATTTTTATATTTTATTATTATATTTTTATTTTCTAAATAAGTTTTTCTATAAATAAAATTATATATTTTTTATTCTCAAACAACATTTAAGAAATCATTAAAGAAAAATATAGATGTGCTAAAAACCAATGCGATAGAAAAGTTCTTACCTTGAAGTCAGACATAATAATAAGATTTAAAGAATAAACAAGAAAACTAATTTTTACTTGAAAATCTCAAAAGAGGAAAAATCACTGCAATAAAAGCTTCCACTATGTATCTTTTCAGACAAGATCTTCCCGTCAGATTACAATTATATATGAGAAAGAATAACAACCATGGACAACGATCGTAGTAGCAGCGAAGAAATGGTGAGGCGAATGCGGAGCAATCACGGTGAAAATGCGAACAATCACTGGTAGAAGTCAGTGATGGAGACCGATAGAGAACGACGCGACGATAATGGAATGTTATTGACCGACGATAGTGGTGGTGATGATGATCGAACAACGGCCGACGCAGGATCAACTGCGTGACGGCCGGCATGGTCGATGACCGCCGAGTGAGACGATGGCTTGGAGGATCTTTAGAGCTCTCTCTCGCTCTTCTCCTTCACTTTGCCTCATATGAGAATGAGGTATTTATACGGAGGAGTGCCTTCAGAATACACGAAAACCCGCACTACTCCACTTCATCGACGGGCTCAAAATGATCCCCTTGATCATATGATGTATTTTGTGTATTTGAATGCTCAAATGAAGTCAATTGTAAGATCTTTGGCTTGTTGGAACCGCTCCGAGACGCCGATTTGACTATAAACACTCCATATTTGAGAGCTTTTAGGAATTTAACCGATGTCTCAAAGTTTAATGATATTTTAAGAGATTGATCTCGATCGTTCAACTGACTTGCGGCATCAAGATTCGTGTTTTGACTAGAGGAATTTTCAGGGTCATATCAAGATGTTATAGCCATCACTATTAATATGGCACAATTTTGTTTGGCATTAGTGTTAATTTATAGAAAGGTATTGAATTTATTGATGATATTAAATATCTACTTATTTCACATGAAATCTTTTGATAGCATTTATGTTTATTTACATATATGAAACAATTTATTTTAATTTTCTTGATTATATAGTATTTGTTGGCCCTCTTTTGTATTTTATTGCTGAAAAAAAAAATAGTGTGTATATATATTTATACATTAAATATAAATATATATATATATATATATATATATATATATATATATATATATATATATATATATATATATATATATATATATATATATATATATATATATATATATATATATATTATTGTATATAATATCAAATAATAAAAAAGAAAAAAAAAAAGAGTTGACATTGGTATATAATAAAAAGAAAAAATGAGTTGTCGTTGGCATATAATAAAAAGAAAAAAAATGAAAAAAAAAATTATTGTTATGCGGCTAGAAACCAGTGTGGTAGAGTAAAGTTTACTTTAAATTTTCTAGTCAAAGACATGCGGATTTAAAGAGAACAATAAAACTCTAGAATTTTTTTAAAACCTCAAAAGAGGAAACCAATTCTTAAAAGAAAAGCTTTCACTACATGTATCATTTGAGTACAAGATCTACCGAATCGGATTACAATTGTACAGAAATGGATGATGATGTTTACGACAAAGTTGACGACGACGTGACGAAAAGTCGACGAATGTTGACGACGATGTTGACGAATGACCGACGATGAGTATGATGATAAACAATAGTCGGCGACAACGGGATCGGCATACCGATGATGCGCGTGGTGGTTGACAACCGTTGAGTGGTGGTACGAGGCTTGGAGGATCTTTTCTCTCATCTCTGCTTGCCTCCTTCTCCTACCCTTGGCCTCCTTCTCCTTCACTTGGCCTCCTCTCTAATAAGGGAGTATTTATAGGTGGAGTGGCGTCAGAATACATAAATCCAACCACTCCACTTCATCTGACGGCTCAAAATGATCTCCTTGATCATATGATGTATTGCATTTGAATGCTCAAATGAAGTCGAATTGTAAGATCTTTGGCTTGTTGGAACCGCTCGAGACGCATTTGACTATTATAAACACTTCATAGAGCTATTTAGAGATTTAACTGATATCCCAAAGTTTCCAAGGATATTTTGAGAGTTGATCTCGACCAGTTTCAACTTCGGATCATCTTGCTTTTAACATCAAGATTCGTGCTTCGACTACTAATATTTTAAGTGTCATATCAGTTGCCCCCCTAATTTTGGATGACATTATCTCAATCGTCCAAAAATATTTGTCAAATACTTGAAAATAGCAAATTCTTCAATGAAATTTGAGGGTCCATTAACTACACATTTTGAGAGAACAGATCTTCATAGAGAACAAGATTAATTCGAGGGTCGCAAATGCGTAGCGCTCGAGATTGAGACGGACCCATCCGCGCGAACGGAGTCATGGGCGCTAGCGCTGGTGCGCCAAAGCGCTTGCTCATCCTACCCGTGGTTTGTCAGGGTCGGGCCGAAATATTGATCGCTGAAAGCGGAGCTGGTCGGTCGGGTGAAGCCGACGACGGGTCAACGTTTGAAAGCTGTTGCGCGGGCCGGAGCGGTCATGATGTCGGCATATGACGGGCGACGCGCGGTCTGAGCTAGGCGCGGCGCAATATCTGGCCACGCGGCGGCGAGTCTGAAGGCGGCGTTCATGGCCAGCGAAGCCCGCCGAGCTTGCCAGACCGCGTTATGCGCCCGGCGGCTGCCCGCGTCCGAGACCGACATCTATGAATATTTATCTGTCCGAGGATCTACACGGTTTAGTGATCAGTTAACAAAAAAAGACTAAAATATATTATAATGAGTTTGAATTAGTGAAGTATGAGAAGAGGATTCTCAGACAAAATCTAATCATATGTTAAGAACTAAAATAGAGTTGATAGGATTTAAAGCTCTTAAATATATTCAAATTAAGTTGCAATCTAAAATGTTTAAATAGAATTTAATCCTTAAAAGCTTAAAACAAATTCAATCTATTCACCTTTCATAATCATTTATCGGGGTGATAAATTAAGAAAACTTGAAAGGAGCTAATGTTAAATCAAGTGTTATATTCACTCTCAATCAATCTCGACGTTATGTTCTCTCACCACTTTTGGCAAGACTCCGAAGATGCAAATAAAGCGAGTCCCCATCTGGTTTGGCGTGCTCCATTATATTACGACGATCGTTTATACTCCCAATGGCTCGCCTTTGAGGTGAATCATGTATACTTGATAGGGCAAACAACCCTTTGTCAGCTAAGGCAGACTTAAATCTATCTCCTTAAACAAACACCATCCCAAGTCTACAAGGATTTCTTGGATGATGTAACCTATGTGTTGTTGATAAGGATTCTTCGATCAGGCTAGGTTGACTACCTCTTCTGACTAAGTAGACTATAAACCACCGGATCATGAACCATGATCTAGATCGGGCACGTCATTATTCCCCAAACCATCTGATTTAAACTAAAATGATGAATTTCATAATCTAAATTATGAAACTCCATATGCTGCTACTATACATTACGCATTAAGCGATCTAACGACTAACCTTAATCGAAAGTTCTCTCTCAACATTGAGAGGGGTATTTAACTATAGGTGCTTGCACCTATAAGAAACCTGAAACCAGATCTAAAGTCCTCACAAAATGAGGATGAAATCTGTGGGTAGTGTCTTATCTACAATCTCATCTGCCTTTTGAAAATTTCATCGACATTAAGTTCATACTCTTTCATTGAGGTCGATGTAATTTTGAGCCCACAGTATTCTATAATCATATTAATATTTTAATGATATAAAAATTGGTTGATATTAAAAATATTCAATTCATCTTATTGACATGCTCTTTTTTTCTTAGAAATTTATAATAATTATGGAATTTTATAATATTATAAAATTTTTAACAAGTGCATAATTTAGTTTCTTTGGGGTGAGATAAAAACATTACTATTGAGGTCATTTCATCAAAAAACTATTTTGACTATGAATATATTAAAATTAGACTTTGAATGATCTCAAAATTGAAGTTGAGAATTTTTCTTCAAAAATGTTAAAAAAAACTTAGTGTTGTATTACTATTAATTTATCTTCTTAGCTTAAAGTTCTTAACAAATTGAAAGTTGCATTAAAAAAACAAAAGTCAATTTTAACAAGGGTTGTTATAAGGAGCAATCATGTTACTTGAATAGAGATAAACGATTGAAAGGATATACTAATAATAGCATATTGAGATATTAGCATTAATTAGGCTTAAATAGTGGTACGAACTATTGAGGACATGCAATTAATTTCATGGCTATATAAAGGAGATAGATACAAAATTTTAAATGCAAGCTAGAACATCATCAAGAATGCTAAAAATAAGGTCATAAAATTAACATAGTAAGAGATGCACTTAAGCACCGGCAAGTACTGCGTCAATATTAGATAAAATAGCATATTGAGATATTAGCAATAATTAGGCTTAAATAGAATTTCATAGTTATATAAAAGGAGAGAGATACAAAGTTTTAAATGCAAGCCAGATCATCAGTAAGTATGCTAAAAATAAGATCATAAAATTAATATAGTAAGAGATTCTCTTAAGTACCAGCAAGTATTGCATCAATATTAGATGAAATAGCATTTTGAGATATTAGTAATAATTAGGCTTAAATAGCCGTACGGACGATTGAGGACAGACACCCAATTTCATGGCTATATAAAGGAGAGAGATGCAAAGTTTTAAATGCAAGCCAGAACATTAGTAAGTATGCTAAAAATAAGATCTTAAAATTAATATAGTAAGAGATGCTCTTAAGCACCACCAAGTATTGTGTCAATATTAGAAGAAATAGCATATTGAGGTATTAGCATTAATTAGGCTTAAATAGTTGTACGAAAGATTGAGGATAGACACCCAATTTCATGACTATATAAATGAGAGAGATACCAAGATTTAAATGCAAGCGAGAACAACAATAAGTATGCTAAAAATATAATAATAAAATTAATATAATAAGAGATGCTTTAAAGCACCAGCAAGTGTTGTATCAATATTAGAGATCAAAACCAAAAACACTCAGAGTTAAAAGTTATAAAAAATCTTTCAGTTAGGGGAGCGCACTAGTCAATTTAAACTAAAAAATCGAACCAAATCGATATTATTTGATTAATTTGATTTAATTTGTAATCTCACAGTTCTATTTTTAATTGTAAATACCTAATTATTTGATTTTAAATTTTAGGTTTGGTTGAAAAAAAGATCAGTTAATTCAAATAAACAGAATAAATTAAAAATAATTAAAAAGTCAAATATAAATATATAATCTTTATGATAAATTCTTAATTATTTGTATAAATTAATAGATTTTTAATTATCTAATAAATTTTTAATATATAAAATTTATTAAATTATGTTTTAATTATTTAATTCATTAAAATATTAAAAAATTATTTTTTATATGCTAATTTGTTTAATCAAAATCAAACAGAATAAACTGCGTCATAGTTCAGTTATATTGGTTCTATTTTATAGTTTATTTGGATAATTTTATTATTTTGAATTATTTAGTTTGATTTATTCAATTTAATAAAACTTTAACTGAACCTGCCGAATGCATTATGCACACTCCTAATTTCAACTGAAGATTGAGAAAAACCAAAAACAACTCACCAACTGGAATGAATTCTCCATCAACTATAACATATTTTGTAATTGGATATGATTCTTCTTTTTTCAAGTAGAAATTTAAAAGTGCTGATTTTTTTGCCCAATATTCTATCTTTTCTTCTCCGTCAGTAGAAATATATCAATGACAGGATAAAATATATTCTTCGAACTGCCAGAATCATGATTCATATTCTTAATATATGATAAAATCTGAACCACATTTAGCTTAAGAAGATAAGAATTGGTCCACCGAAAGCATTTGGCGAGAACACTGAAACAAAATGAGAATTCAAGAAATAGGTGATATTTAGATTCAGGCTCCAAATGACGAAGAAAAGCATGTCAAAGGAGAGTAAATATGATGAATATTCTTAAATAACTGCAGTATTCAAACCACATGTTACTGTAGAAAGATTTAATAAATATTTTGTGAAGTGGGTTCAGAAAATTATTCTAGCAGATGGAGTTGTAGCCGTTAGAATAAAGAGGTACTGCTTTAATAGCCACCTTTACGAAAATTGCATATTGCATTTAATAATAAAAAGTAGTACAAAAACTAGCAAAGGCTAGGGAGCCTAAAACAAAGAGCTAGATAGAAGCAACATGCTTCTTATCATCCTCAAATAATGAAACAAAAACAGAAGGTAAAGTGGTAACATCTAAAGAAAGCCAAGTAAAGTCGCCAGGCTGAGCACAAGAGGTCCGCCACCGGTTGAAGTCCCGTGAAATGTGAGAGAACAGACTTGGTGGAAGGCTAGGAGAAAACCCAAGTCCTGAGCTCCGAGGAAGAGAAGACCGAAAGTCACTGATGGTCTTTCTAAGGAAATTGACAACACTAATGTTGTCCCTCCAATATGATGCCCTTGTACTCATACATCCTGGTCTATAAGCTTGCCAATGGCAAGCATGGCTCTGCATCTATGAAAGCCGTCCCAATGGAGAGATTGGATACCAGCCTTGATGAAGTCACCAAAGACCATCCCCAAAAACAACTCCAATGCCACAATCCGGAGGAGGAGAGTACCATCTACATTCACCTTTAGCCATCCGGGAGTGAGAGGGGAGTAGATAAGCGGCCGGTGGAGTTCCCATTGCCCCCGAAACAGAAAAGGTAGATGCATTAGTGAACGCCTCCAAAAAACTAGCGAATGACCTTTGGTGTCCCATGTTGGTGCCCATGTGTCTTTGCATTCCGTGTCCTCCAAACTTGATATATCATGCGCAAACTCTTCCCCAAGCCATGTCGACTTGGCGGTCCGCTCAAAGCTCAAATAGATCATGAGCATTAGAAAATAAGGGGAGGTTAACTCCCAGGAGGACAAGACCATGATGGAAGAAGTAAGAGAGCGGTGGTGAGGATATGATCCAGTCTTCGCCTCCATGCCCCTGGGCAATGAGTCTCCTCAACAAGACCTCGAGAGTGGAGCCGTAGGTTGGTAAGGCATTCTTCAAGATGCCACCAAAAGAACTCTCGTGCGGAACCTCAGAAGCCGGAGTGGCTGGGGCGGGGAAGAGGGCATCAAAGGCCGAGGTCAACGCGTTTTCCCAGAGGGAGGTGGATAAGCTGTCCTGCCTTCATCTAAGTCCGAATGAAGCTCCACCTTGGTAATGTGCTCCACAAGATCCTTGCCAAACCGCCGCTCAAGTTGTGTAATATCCCATGTCCCCGTCCTATGGATGAGGCTTGCCACTGTCGATCCTCAAGGCTAGCATCTAAGAAAGTCGGTCTTCTGCCAAGGAACAATCGCCTAACCATATGTTGTCCAAACTGAACTTTCGCCATCAATCTTCCAGAATGAGGGGTTCAAGACTTTGAGCCCCACCGAGAATGACCAAGTTTTGAGTCCCCTCTTCAAGCTCCCACTCCAAATATCTTCCCCATAGCGCCCCAATGCATGTGAAGTAAAGAAGTGGGCTTCAGAAAATCCCAAGCCAACCTAGCTCCGAGAGGGCCTGTGTGGGGTGGAGTGAAAACCAAGTCCCCATGCTTAATAGGCAAGCAAATAGTACCCCAGTTGACATAGTGTATGCCCTCTCGAGTTGGACTCTTGTCCCACAAGAAGGATCTACATAGCCGCTCGATCTCCTGCAGCACATTCAAGGGAATAGTTGTATGTGTTAGTTGATAAACCGAACCTGGTATAAGAGCTGAGGAGATAAGGGTAGCCCGGCCCGCATAAGAGAGGTGTCGAGTTCCCCAGGCCATAATCTTCCCTTTGACCCGCTGGATCAGGGAACTGAAATCATGCTTGTAGAGCTTCCTCATAGCCAGCTTAATGCCAAGATACTCCATCTCTTGGACCTTGTTGAACCCAATAAGCCTGGCAATCCGATTAGTCCTCCATCTCTTGGCGGCTTTGCTAAAGAGAATGGCGGACTTAGCACCGTTGATCCGTTGGCCCACCACAATAATCATCAAGTATGGCTTTAATTTGCTTGGCATGGAGAATAGAAGCCCAGAGGTAATCGAATATCAGCATATAGGAGATTAGAGATGGAGGTACCTCCTGCTTTCAAAGTCACACCTGTGTGCCCCCGCTAAAGGCTAAAGAAAGTAGCTCGAGCATAGAATAAATAGGTAAGGTGAGAGTGACGCCTGTCAATCCACATTCTCGATCGATCCAGTGGAGACCTTCCGCCATTCAGAAGATGGAGAATCTAGGTGAGTGACACAGAATCCACTTGAATCTATCGTGGAACCCCATCAAGGTGAGCATCTTGCTCAAAGTAAGACTCATCTTATCATAAGCTTGCTCCATATCAACTTTAATCGCCATGAAACCAACCTGGGAGGAAGAATCGGAATTTGTTGATGATCTCTGGGCAAGGAGAGCATGATGGGAGATGTTCCTCTCGGGGACAAAAGCACCTTGTTCGTAAACAAGAAGAGGTAGTAATGCTTCAACCTTGACTGTGATCTTGGCCACCACCTTATAGATCTGGCACAGGCTAATGGGCCAGAATTTGGAAGGAGTGCTAGCCCCAACAACTTTGGGGATAAGAATAATAAGTGTCTCCTTCCATGAGTCCTCCATATGTTCAAGTTCAAAGAACTCTGAATGGCAAAGAACGACATCCTTCTTCACACAAGGCCGAAATGCTTGTAAAAGAGGCGTGATCCCATCAAGTCCCGGTGAGCGGTTACTCCCCATGGAATGTATTGCCTCCCAAATGTCTTGATCAGTCACCGGGGCTTCAAGGAGGGATTTGGCTGACGAAGGAACCTGCCTCTCAATAGGCAGAATAGGCCACCCGTCGAGGGAGACATCCCTCTCAACCCATTTTTGCCTAAAGAAGGAAGTGAAAATATCAGAAATATCAGAAGGGTTCTCAATCATACCTCCCTCCGCCGATTGCAAGCATTGAATCTGGTCCTGACCGCGAGGCCACCGTGTGGAAAAATGAGTGTTCCCATCTCCATCCTTGAGCCATCCGGGCTTTAGCCCTTGTCTCCACCAAGTCGAGCCCGCCAATGTAGAGTTAAGCTCAATAACCTTGAGTGGAGCTCCCTTCGTGGAGTGAGTCCATCATATTCAAGAGTCTGGAGAGAGGTAATGTCCTTCTCCAAGTCAATCCGGAGAGAGTGGAGGTTCTTCAACATACTCTTACTCCAATGGAAGAGAGATCGTAGGGTACGACAACTCTTTCTATGGAGAATTGCAGCCTTTGAGCCAAAGTCTTCCTTCTGCCAGTTCTTCCAAACCAGCCTCCAACTCATAGGATAAGAGAGCCAAGTATCTTCAAACCTTAGCCATCGCTGGGGGGTTTCAGCTGTAGGACCAGAGAGAGGAAGTAGGAGAGGAGCATGGTCAGAAGCAATCCGAGGTAGGTGACGAACCTTGGTATCCCCAAGAGAGGCCATAGAGTTGATCAAGATCCCAGCCGACCCTGATCCTACAGTTCCCATCTTTGTTGTTGGTCCAGGTGAACTTTGGGCCAACAAACTCCAACTCATGCAAGTCTACCAACGCCATACAGTCCTCCATCTCCTGTGCTGCAAGTGTGTAATGAAAGGGCTTCCCACCCTTCTTGTCACTCTGGGCCAAGATACAATTAAAGTCACCCCCAATAGCCACAGGGGCTTGAAGATCCACATTTTCCTTGATGGTTTGCCAGAGGTCCCGCCTGCAAAGATAACTATTGTTGGCATAGACCCACCCAATGGTCCACCTCATCCCGTTGGGCATAGAGCAAGAGCCCAAAACAAGCTGATCAGAAATAACCAAAGGGGAGAAATCCACAATATCCTTTCTCCAAAGGATGATAATACCTCCAGAGAACCCATTAGAGGGTTTGCAAAAGAACTGCTTGGTCCCCGCCATTTTGTCCACTTCATGTCTTGAGATGCACTCACCTGGTTTCAAGTAAGCCTATAATGGAGGTCGTTACCACCAATAAGGTGGTAGGTAGTCTGTAGTCTTTTCTGCCCCTACAATTCCAGAAGAATGGAAGACATTAATCTTCCATGGGGAATCGCCCCTCACGATTAGAAGTGAGGGTGAGGCTTTCTTTCTCTTAGAACTAGCCTCGGTTTTCTTCCTCCCGCCTCCCCCAGTGTGTGGACCTGGGGCCTTCCCTTGTGTTATTACTCTTCCCACCTCTATCCTTGGGTGATTAGTTGCCTTCTAAGTTTGCGTGCTTGGAAGATAGAGGGATTGAGATATCCACCTTGGAAGGATCTCAAGTAGAGGAGGAGCCTTGGAGGGTGAGGGTGAGCCCTGTGTAGGGCAGGTAGGCCGGCCGGCTTCACTCCTTCTTTGCTTTTCACAGGCAATGGGGGCCTAGTCTTCTTCTTCCTGGTCACCAAACCCATGGACCATACTCAGAGGAGTAGGAAGGCGCTCTCCCGGGATGGTGGGATGTCAACCTCGTGTTCCTTTCCTTTGTTCTAGTGACAGAACATTGGTGAAGGAGCTACTGCTCTCCCCTTTCTCAAATCTCTAAGTAAGGCCTTGTGGGTCGCACTAGAAGGGTTAGATGGGAGGGGTTGGAGTATTCTACCCAAGGGTGGGTCACAGAGGTGGACCGTGCAGACGGGCAGGAGTCAGCCTTGTGGCCAACCTTGCCACAAGAGAAGCATAGCTGAGAAATCCCCTCATATTCCACTGGTTGGAAGAAGCCATGTCTTCCATGGATCCAAACACTGCTGGAAGTTTAGCAGAGATCTAACCCGATGCAAACTCGCATATGGCTCGTCCCCATGAGTTGGTTTGGTGGTCCATCCATGAGGTTCTCCAAAGAAAGATGCAATCTGCAAGATTGCCCGTCCCAGATAGGAGTGGCGGTGAGGAAACCCGAACCTGATAGGGGAGGAGAGCCCATGAAGAGACTTTGGGTTGAAGGATGGGGTCCATTTGTCCGCCCAATCACATTTCCACCACAAACCATGGTCCGCTTCATTAAAACAAAGATCCCTAGCCTCAACAAAGTCAAACAAACACACAAAGCAAATACCACCATAATTACCTTGAAGGTTCCCATTGTCCCCATTTCCTTTGAAGGTCAGCATTCAGGAAGTAGAAAGATGGCCTTCTTCCTAGTATTTTCCCCACCAGAGCTTTCTCAAGCTTAGCTTGGTTTGCATCAAGCATTGTCATCTATCATAATAGACTCCATCCTCCATAAGTGAAGAGGATCTATCAATCTTGTCAAACTTTACAAATTCCTTTCTCCTCCAAGGATTAGATTGGGAGGGCATACCTTTGCCATTGCTTGGTTTTGTAGAAGATTGCTTTTGATGGCCGGCCAAATCCTCCCTCTGCTGTCCTTGGTGCTCAAACAGTGGGTTTGAGGTAGGAGTGGCTGCCCCTAGGCAAGGCATGCTGAATTCCCCAAGAAAAAGTTCTAGGTTCTGTTGAGGCATTTTCACAAACACCTTGTGTGCATGAACCTGTATTGCTGCATTTTTTACCCCTTAGAACCTCCCCTAGTGTGTTATTAGCCTCGGAGAGCCACGTTTCTTCATCATCCTCCATGTCGGTGTCCCCATTGGCCACTTGATCGGCCTTCACCTTGAATGGTGGAGAAATCAGGCGGCCAGGAATAGTGCTACTGGCTAATTGGAGTCCTCTTCCTCAGGTGCGTGAACAACTTTAATAGCCACCTTTAGGGGTGTTTGGCAACGTTGGATTTATTTCAAGTAAGATTTAGTAAATTCGATATGATTTAGTAAATTCGTTAAATCACTAAAAAGTGTTTATTGCATATTTATTAAATCCTAAATCAGAAAGATGTTTGGTAAGTTATTTGAGAATTTAAATCTGTTATAATTAAATAATAATATTTTAAAAAAAACAAAAATAAATAAACAAATTCAAATATATTGAGCCCCTACTAATTAAAGGTAAGTGGGTAATTTAAAAGCGTTTTTAAAACATGATCTACGATACCTTTACAGGAATGTTAAAATAGCTAAACATTGATGAAAATACAATTGAATCCAAAAAATTGGGAACCAATTGTTTAACAATGGAAGTGGGTAATCTAAAGCATTTTTAAACATGATCTACGATATCTTTTACAAGGAATTTAACATGTCATCTAGCTAAACATTGATGAAAAGATAATTGAATCCTCATTGATTCTCAAATAGTGCTCCTAAAAAATCCATTGATTATATATTATTATCGTATACAATAATTATTTTTATTTTATTTTAATATATATATATATATATATATATATATATATATATATATATATATATATATATATATATATATATAATTTATAGTAATAACTAAGAAATCCATTTTCTTTTTACTCCTCTCTTCTTCTTCTTCGTCCTTGTGTAGCGGCTTTGATCTCCACCTTCCTAAGGAAGGAAGGCGAGGCGGACAATAGTAGTATGTGTTTAGAATTTCTTCAATTTTACGCAAGGTTAGTTTGAATCTTCCTCGACTTATCCGTGTTTGAAACCTAGATAAGGACGTTGTAAACCTTCCATTGTTCCTTGTTTCTATTTAATGAGTGTTTGATTGTTTCTATCAGATTGCCCTCTTTATCGAGCGGAGTTTATTTATTTATTTTTTTTTTGTGTTTTCGTCCCTAGGGTTAAGATGGAGAGCGGAGTTGGGATTGTTGGTGATAAGCGGGAGATGGGAGGATGCTGCAATGCGGCTAGGCGAATCTTGGGAAGGGAAAAGAGCGAAGCGCTTGTTGCGGCGAAATAGAGTCGATGGAGTTAAAAGGAGTTCTGCACCACCAACTCATTCGATCAAACAAATCCGTTAAATCCGCAATTGGCGGTTAACAAATCGATTCCGATTTCGGTTGATTTACGGCACCAAGGGATTTACTAAATCCTCCAATGATGTTTGGAAGGATTTACAAGATTTAAGCGCTTAAATCCGGAATAAATTTGTTGTCAAACACCCCCTTACAGAGATCTCAGTTATGTTATCGAAATATTTGCAATCCACTGCAAACGATAACAGCAATGGTTTCACATTTTACAGGTATGTGCATTATTTGCTGCCTCAGGATACATCATTGTTGACCCACTTTTCCCCTCAATCGCAAAGCACGCGAGCCCGCTTCCTCTCTTTATTTCTCTCGTTCGTTCCTCAAAACAGAACGTTCCCTCGTTCGATCTCCGTTCGATCTCTCAACCGCAAGTAACCGTTCCTCCCTTACAATCGCAAGCAACCGCATTCGCCCACCCTACCCCATCTCCCTCTTGCTCCGTGGTCTCTTTCTTCCACTGGCATTCGTCCTTCGTTTCCCTCGATCCGCAAGCAGCGAGTCGAAACTCATCTCAACCGAAGGCATCTCCCTCTTTGTCCGACTCCTCAACCACGCACACAAGCAAGGCATTCGTTTCTCCTTCCTCGTTTGTCCTCCAAAAAGCAGTAAACCCTTCGATCTTCTCCCAACCGAAGGTCGAACAACCTTCTTCCGTCCGAACAACCTTCTTCCGTCCGTCCCTTTCGTGATACTGAGCTGCATGTCAATCGAATGTTGATCCCATCCGATCGGAAAGCCCTTCCTTCTCCATTCAGACTCCATTCATCCGCTCGGTTTCTCTCGTCTCCCACCCTACTTCGCACGCCTCTGCTTCTCTAAATCCTGTAGAGCCGTCTGCCAACAAGATTTGGTTAATCCGGATTTAATATTTTGACTGGATTTAAGTTAAATTTGACTTAAATCTTGCTCAAATTCTGCAGCCACACAGCCTCTCTCTCTCTCCCTCTCCTAAGCCTACCAAACCGCTCAATCAACTTCCCTACTCGCACTACCCATTCTTTCAACTGTTGCTCTTCCAATGTTAATGATATAGTGAAATATTTGTAGATGTGTGATGTGAATAAATATTATAATTATATGTGATTTGTCTTTAGAATTTTATTATAGATCTTCATCTACAAAATTATCCAACACAAGTGATATGAACGCAGTTATCATTGGAAAACCCGTTAAGGGGAAAAAACTTTAGTAAACTTTATTTATGTGTTGAAATCTGGTCCTTCTTTTTTAAAAGAAGGTGTTTCTGGTGAAGATTATGTAAAAAAATCTGATATCGGTCAACTCCAACTAAAAGTTTAAAGCGGCGAGGCGATCTTGCAACCTCTTGATCTTGAGAAAGAACAATTTTAGTCCTAAGCGATCTCAAATATCGATCTTGGTATTTATGGTGATTCGTTTCGAGGTCTTGGTCTCGAGCCTCATCTTATTGTAAGAAATTATATAAATTTTAATGGCGGCCTTGATTAACTAAATTTAATTTGTCATTTAGATATTTTTAATGAGTGCCTTTAATGAGAAATCAAAATTGTGATTTGTTTTTATTATATTCATGAAAAATGATCAGGCTTCTTAAAATTTTGCTATATTAAATAATATAAAAATAAATGATGAATATTTTTTGAAAACATATTCATTATATCTCATAAATATGAGATATCATTTTTTAAAAGAACAAATCTTCATAAATGAGATTTCTTCAAAATTATTAAAATAATCATAATATGCAAAATTTAAATTCTGGATCATAAGAATAAAAAAATTATCATGTACGTATTAATATTATCTCATTAATATGTAACATAATTATGATTTTTTAAGCGAATAATCACCTTATAATAACAAATAAGTCGTCTTATGGATTAATGATGTCAACTAAAAAAAAAAAATTCTGAAATTGTCTATTGGCAGCAGATTTGTATAAATTTTTGAAGAATAAGTTCTGAGCGTATTAGCTTGTTATCTGTGAGCGTCTTGTTGAATTAAATTGCTCCACAATGATGGTTTTTTTACGCTTTTGCCCCTGGTGGGTCTATAAAACCCCTAGTGGCTAAGTGGAGAAGGCACACATTTCTCATCTCCTCTTCTCTCTTAGAGTGCATAGCCCTCCCCCGGTGGGAGTTTGGGCACTTTTGATCCACCTCTACCTCAGTGCATGCCTCCCCGGTGGGAGTTTGGGCACTCTTCTTGGATCAACCTCTTCCTCCTCATCTCCACTGCCAGAGTGCATAGCCCTCCCCGGTGGGAGTTTGGGCACTCTTGGATCAACCTCACCACCTCATCTCCACCGCTAGTGCATAGCCCTCCCCCGGTGGGAGTTTGGGCACTCTTCTGATCAACCTCTTCCTCCTCATCTCCACCAAGCTGAGTGCATAGCCCCCCTCGGTGGGAGTTTGGGCACTCTTCTGGATCAACCCCTACCACCTCATCTCCACCAAGCTAGAGTGCATAGCCCCTCCCTGGGTGGGAGTTTGGGCACTCTTCGATCAACCTCTTCCTCCTCATCTCCACCAAGCTGAGTGCATAGCCTCCCCGGTGGGAGTTTGGGCACTCTTCTTGATCAACCTCTACCACTCATCTCCACCAAGCTAGAGTGCACCTCCCCGGTGGGAGTTTGGGCACTCTTCTTGGAATAATTTTCATCTCGATGCACGAAGTTTGTGTAGATGGGTGAGAATCTTTTGAAAGAGACACGCCACCCTTGTAATCTGAGGCACAGGGAACCTTCTAAAAATGGGAGGACTGAAGATTCGTGGGAGTCATCGATCACGGGAGACACATTGATCGTGCTTCGGAAAAAATATTATTTTCCGAATGATTTGGTTCTTAAGTGTCCGAAGAAGTCTGATAGAGCCCAATCTCCGCCGCCGGGGTATTTCACCACTTACGAGATGAGTTTGGGCGCCGGATTGCGGTTTCCCCCATCCCCCGAGATGATCGCCATTTCAGCCGCAGGTTTGCATTTCCCGCTGAAAGGTGGCAATGACGATCGCGGATGGACGGTAGTCTTTTCGTGGGATGCGCCGTGACCTTGACTACTTGATTACCTCGCATCTGATGTGCAAGTTTACTGGCGCATACGGTCGATCACCTCCAGAATTTGGCTACTTGACCTCCTGGACAAGGATCCTCCCAAGGGTGCCAGATCTTTTTTGCGGAAGAATGACTGGCCTTCGCGAAAATGGGGAAAAGCGAGATTTACCCATTCCCTGTGTTGGTGATGAAGATATCTGGACTGAAATTCTGCATTATTGAAGATCTTCGATTTGAGATTCGATATCGACAGATGAAAGGGAGGAATCTTTGTTCGGTGGGCTTTTATTCATCCCGCGTCTTATGCAATTGCTGAGAAAGCCCAACAAAGAGGTTTCCAAACTGATCTCCTGTTGCCCTCCGCTTCTTCCCGCCAGGTGACTCCAATGAGAAGAGGAAAAGGAGCAAGAGGTGTGATATCGATAAAAAGAGTCTTTCAGTGAGGCCCCCAAGGATCTTCATTCCCGAGGACGTTGAATCATTCCTCGCCAGGTCATCAAGATGTCAAGAACTGTAACAATCCTTCATGCTCATCATCTTTATTTCCCATTTCCGGTGTTAACGTAATTTTCTTATTTCGGATCGAAGCAAGAACTTGACTTCAAAATGAACATCTCAATGACCTGAATTCGTGAGTTCGTGAAGGTCAAGTTTCTCCATGGTGAATATAAGAAGTATGTGGAGAAAGTAAAAGAGATGTCCGTGTTGGAGAATCAACTTGATGAGTGCAGGACCGAGTCACACTGCGACTTCTCTTTCTTTCACAAAGGAGCTGACTGGGATGAATTAGTGGCACTCTTCTTGATCAACCTCACCACCTCATCTCCACCAAGAGTGCATAGCCCTCCCCGGTGGGAGTTTGGGCACTCTTCTTGATCAACCTCTTCCTCCTCATCTCCACTGCCGAGTGCATAGCCTCCCTCGGTGGGGAGTTTGGGCACTCTTCTTGGATCAACCTCTACCACCTATCTCCACCAAGCTAGTGCATAGCCTCCCCGGTGGGAGTTTGGGCACTCTTCTGGATCAACCTCTTCCTCCTCATCTCCACCAAGCCGAGTGCATGCCTCCCCGGTGGGAGTTTGGGCACTCTTCTTGATCAACCTCTACCTCATCTCCACCAAGCTAGAGTGCATAACCTCCCCCCCCGGTGGGAGTTTGGGCACTCTCCTTGGAATAATTTTCATCTCAATCGTACGAGTTGCCAGTGTTTGTAGATGGGTGAGAATCTTTTGAAAGAGACACGCCCGACCCTTGTAACGGAGGCAAGGGAACCTTCTAAAATGAGGGATCAAGATTCGTGGGAGTCGCTGATCACGGAGACACATTGATCGCTTTAAAAAAATATTATTTTCAATGATTTGGTTCTTAAGTGTCCAAGAAGTCCGATAGAGCCCAATCTCCGCCGGGTATTTCACCACTTACGATGAGTTTCGGATTGCGGTTTCCCCATCCCCGAGATGATCGCCATTTTGTCAAGATAGGTTTGCATTTCCCGCTGAAAGGTGGCAATGACGATCGTGATGGGACTTATAGTCTTTTCGCGGAGACCGACTATCGACGATTACCGACGGATGTGCAAGTTTACTATGCATGCACATGGGACACCGCAGAGTCGGCTACTTGACCTGACGAAGGATTCTCCCAAGAATTGGGCAAGCGATTCTTTTGTGAAGAATGATGGTTCGCGAGAAATGGGGAAAGTCGAGATTTTACCCTGTTGGTGATGAAGATATCCATGGACGCCGAAATTCCGTATTGAAGATCTTCGATTTGAGATTCGATATATCGATGAAGTGGAGGAATCTTTGTTCGAGGGCTTTCTATTCATCCCGCTCTTATGCTGCAGAAAGCCCAACAAAGAGGTTTCCACATCTCCCAAGCCCTCCGCTTCTTCCCAAAGGACCCGCCTCAATAGAAGAGGAAAAGGAGCTAAGAGGTGATGGTGATATCGACACCAAAAGAGTCCTTCGAAAGTAGTCGCCCCAAGGATCTTCATTCCAGGACGGTTGAATCATTCCCCAGTCGCCGTGATGTCAAGAACCGTAATTTCTTGCTCATCATCTTTTATTTCCCATTTCCGGTGTTTAACGTAATTTTTCTTATTTTATCGAAGAAGCAACTTGACAAAATGAACATTGGTAAATGACCTGAATTCGAAGTTCGTGAAGGTCAAGTTTCTCCATGGTGAATATAAGAAGCTGCAGATGTGGAGAAAGTAAAAGAGATGTCCGTGTTGGAGAATCAACTTGATGAGTGCAGACCGAAGTTACACTGCTCTTTCTTTCGCCGAAGTTGAGACTCTGGATGAATTAGTGGAGGCTAGAACAGAGGTTGGTTGTTCGCAAAGGATCAAGATCTTTCCGAGAAGGTTTCGTGTCTGAGGCAAAGAACCGAGTTACGCTTTCGAGAAAGAGGTCGATCTCTGCAGAGCTGGAGCCGGATCACGTCCGGAGGACTTCAAGAACTCGACGCCTTCAAGAGTATCATACAGATCACGCTCGGGGAGGCCGAGACCACGGTATGATGTAGAGGTGAAGGCTTTGGAGCTGCAGGTGGATGAAGGCTTCATCCGAGGTTTCAAGGGGACACGCTGTGTGACGAAGCTGTGAGAGTGTCGTTGAGGTCCTTTCTCAGCCTAGCCTTCACCCTCTAGCCCTAATCCAGGATGACTCGATAGTTCTTCATCATCTACCGATGAGACCATCAAGACTGTAGTTGTAGTTCCTTTATGTTGCAAATGCTTAGTGTTGTATATTATTTCCGCTGATTGTACTTGTATGTTCTCATGAGAAGTATTAATAATCCACAAAAATTGTTTGTGAATATTTCGAGTCAGGTCAAAGCGCACATGATAAAGACTGAGAAGAGATCATCTGAATCCCTTTGTGGTAATTCGATCTATTCTAAGATCATGAAAGCTACTTGATGACAAACTTGCACGGAATATATTTATGAGAGGTTCTCTCGTAACCTCGATCTATCCTAGTGTATCGAGCCGCTTACTCGATGATGTTAACTCGTTATGGAGAAAGTTGTAGGCCTAGAGGATTGCCAACTTATCCAAGGTTGTTTATCGAGCTGCTACTCGATGTTAACCGTGATAGAAGATCTCGAATTGAATCCGCTGAGGATTTTTGACCTATCCGAGGTTGTTTGTCAGGGTGTTACCCGATGACGTTAACCTGTATGGAAGAGGTCGTGGGAAGTCCACTAAGGACCTCTCGATCTATCCTAGCTGTATCGAGCGCTTACTCACGATGATGTTAACCGTTATGGAGAAAGTTGTAGATATAGAGGATTGCCAACTTATCCAAGGTTGTTTATCGAAGCTGCTACTGACGCATGTTAACCTCAGATGAAGATCTCAATTGAATCCGAGGATTTTGACCTATCCTCCTGGAGCGCTACTCGATGATGTTAACCTTTATGGAGAAAGTTGTAGGCGCCATGTAGAGATTGCCAACTTATCCAAGGTTGTTTATCGAGCTACTCGACGATGTTAACTCAGATAGAAGATCGATCAATTCTGGGATCGATCTTACTAATGAGATACAACAATAGTGATCTCTGAGTCGTGTTTTAAAATGCAAGCATAAGCAAAAGAAAGTCACAATAAGTATGAGAACTTTAACATAGATAAACATAAATCCAAACAACTGATGATGCCAAGGACAATAAGTATGACAAACAGTATCGATAAATGTTTAATTCGATAACAACAATTGCAATACAAACATACACGATGATAATGTTTTCGTGATTAACTAGAATAAAAAAGTCGACACGCCAGTAGTACTCGAGGTTTGTAGCATTCCGTGCAATGCGGGAGAGTCTTCCCCATACTATCCTTAAGCTTGAACGCTGCTTGATTTTAGACACCACCACATACCGGCCTTCCCAAACCGGTGAGAGTTTGTTCTGCAGGGCCTTTTCCCCGAAATGACTTCGAGGATCCAGGTCCCCAGACATCGTCGGTTTTACCCTTCTGAAACCTCGAGCAATCCGTCGATAGAAGCCATTCTGAGTGTCGACATGTCGGGTCTCTTGCAGAGATCCGATGGAATCAAGCTTATCGCCGCATTAAAGTTATGGGTTCTAGGCTCGGACCCGATGTCGACCGAATAATACCTCGCCCAAACAGATTGTAGCTTCCAAGAGGGTCCTCGATGTAAGCCCAAAGAACATTGATAGTTCTTCGCCCATTGCCCCCTTCTGTTTAGCCCTTTTAGTATTGTCCTATTGGTGACTTCTGGCCCATTTGCCCGTGGGATGGGATACCGTGGGATTAACTGATATGCGCCCGCGTAAAGATGTGAATGTCTTTCCGTGAACTGGCCCCATTATCTGATGATTTTGCCGGAATTAAACGACAAATAATATTTTTCCGCACAAATTGTTTGGCATTTGTTTCGTGATTTTGGCCACTTCCACCCTTCCAAGTTGAAGCCAACAAGACATGAATTTTTTTCAAGAGAAAGGTCCCATTATATCGCATCCACTTTCCTGTATTCAAGTGTTCTGGGTGATACAATCTCCTGACACCACAAAAGAATTCTTCATTGATGAAAACTCCTCATGTCCTTTTCCTCCCAAATGTTCACCACAAATGTGAACCTCTCGCATAGCTAGGTGGCTCAAGGTGGAGACAGAGAAGAGGGTCACCAAGAGGTGCCCACCCCCGCTTGGGAGGCATGCACTTTAGCTTGGGAGATGAGGTGGTCAATCCAAGAAGATGTCCCAAACTCCCCTAACTGGAGGGCATGCCGCTGTTCTCGCCTCCCTTAGAATATGAGTTATCATGGGTCTGACTCGCAAGAAGTGACTTTGCCAAAAGACGGCATGAAAGCAAGTCATGGATGACGGTATCAAGTCTCCTTCAACTTGGAGGCCACAAGTCGAGTCGGTAGATGGCTGACCTCAAATGGCCTTAGTCCTCAATGGCCTCGTATCGGACATTATTGGTCGGAACTTTAGTCGGGGTCTGCACTCTAAAGTTATTTTACTTGGGAGATAAGCAAAATTCCTCGCCTCCGCACCTGGTACCAAGCTCCATCAACATACAATGTCCATTGATTTGTCATGGAGTGATGAATGATCTGTTCAGGTGGTGATGGGATGGTACATTCTACAATGAAGTCAGCGAGCACTTGTGACTTTATATCGACGGAAGAAAATGGATGTCAAACTCTCCAAGCTCGACCACTTCATCAACCTTCCGATACATCGCTTTTTAATAGTTCTTAATGGAAGATGAGTGACGCTGATGGTGTGGGAAAGTGCGCACAATTTTCGCGTAATGCACTAGGCCAACGCCGCCTTATCTCGCTAGTGGATAGCGCCCTATCGAAAGAATTTTGCCGACATAATAAATGGGTCGTGTAATGAATTCTCCTCCAGACGACGGAGAGCTTACGCATGAGAAGAAAAGAAGATAGATGTACGCCTTCTCTCCTTGATAGCTTTGATAATGGGGGGAAGCAAATAGACTCAAGTTGCTCAAAAGCCGACATTCATGCCCACCGGAATCCATTGCACCCCTTAAGATTTTGAAGAATGGTAGATACTTATCTCCGAAGGGCCAAGAATCGGATAAAGCCGCAATCCTTCCAAATAAACGCTTGGACTTCCTTGATCGTTCTTGAGGTGACATGTCCTTGAGTGCTTTTATCTTCTCGGGCTCCTCTATCCCGCCGAGTGACCATGAAGCCTAGGAATTTCCAGAGGAAACTCCAAAAATGCACTTGCTTGGGTTGAGCCGCATCTTGTAGCGTCGAAGAATGTCAAAGCACTGCAGCATCGTAAATATGTGATATTTCCAAGTTTTTCACCAAAGATATCATCAACATACACCTCCATATTGTGCCCTATAAGATCCTTGAAGATCTTATTCATAAGCGCTGATATGTTGCTCCAAAGATTTTAGTCCAATGGCATGACCGACAAGATAGTCCCTTATCTTGGAAGGATGTTGCTTCCTCATCCGCTTTGTTCATCCCGATTTGATTGTAGCCGAATAGGCATCCATGAAGCTCAAAGATCGATGTCCCGATGTCGCATCAACTAGTTGGTCGATACGAGGAAGGGGAAGCTATGCACGCATGGGTCAGTCGATGCACATTCTCCAGAACTCTTCTTCGACTAACACTACGTTAGCCAACCGTGGGTAGTAGACTTCGAATGAATTTGACTTTAAGTTTGGTGATTTCTTGTTCTATGACCGCAATCGCTCGTAAGGTTCTTTCTTCTCAGATCACCGTAGGTTGAGTCAACTTTGAGGGAGTGCGTAATGACTTCCGGTCAATGCCCGTATCGAGCGCCCGTGCAAAGATATCTTGATTTTACGTAAAATCTACGACTCGATTTCGACAAGAACGATCCCACCTTCACCTTTCGCGATGGATCAACTTCGAGATAGAAGACAAATTACATCTTCAACCTGGAGAAGCCCTTCGTGAGGCATCCTCATCTCATAAGTTCTCGATGTTGAGGGTTACCGACGAAATGGTCGTTTGCTTGATATAAAGACGCCATTATCGTTGATTCCCACTTACCACCGATGCCACCGGTGTCGGGAATTTCATCTGAGGTGAGGCACGATGTGACCGAATATAGACCGGAGAGGTCTCCCAAATATTGCATCAGACGCTGACTCGACTTGACTACAATAAATTGTATCAAGTGGGTTGCGGTCGGGAAATTCCCCAAGAGTTACGGAAGACCGATTGTCCCTTCCACTAATACGGCCGACATCAAATCCATACAAGGGACCGCCGCGGGTTGAAGCTTCTCTTTCTATACCCATGCGAGGAAAGTGGAGTAAAAAGAACATCAACCAACTCCCATTGTCGATCAATATCCTTTAATATTGAAGCATGGATCACCGACGACGATGACAAGGGATCTTGATGTGGGATGCTAAGCCCTCTAGATCTAAATCATCAAAGGTGATAGAATGGTCAACCCGAGACTTCTTCGGCTCGCTCTGAAGGGTGCAATGAATATTTGCTGATAACACCCCCCGCAATTGTTTATCTCTCACCGCCATGTTCCTCCGAGTTGTCCCCAAAGATTTATTTGACGAGGTTGGTTTTGTATAAACGCCTAGATACCCGACGTTAGTCTTTCAATCTCCTCCTTCGCTTGGTGGCACTCTTCGCCCTCTGCAGTGAAAGTGGCGTAATTCTCTTGATTTCCAATTCCGTGCTTTAAAGGTCATGCCACTGACGCATCCTCTTCCCGAATAGCCAGGATGTTCAGCATGACGGTTGAGAGTCAGATATTTCCTCTCCGTCGTCATCCGAGGTCACGAGGAGGTTTTGGGGAGGTTGTCGCCTCTTCTTTTTTCTCGAGATGTTTGAACATCATCTTTGGGAACCTTCTTCCGCTTGTCGCTTGGTGGTTCAAACTCTGTCGATGAGCACCGATAGCTTCGCCGAGATTTGTGCCTCTATTCTGGACCGTGTTAGATAGAATGGACTGCTCCCGCATTAATGATGAATAAGTATCCGCCGAGTCCTCCGAGAAGCACGCCTCAAAAGTTCGATCTACTCCCAGACTGCTTCGCCAGGAGAACCTCGAAGTATTCTTGAGGGACTCTCCATCGTTCGGATTCCGGAGAGATGTGATGAATCCTTGATGATTCTCTTGTTCGCCAGGAACTATTCTACAAAAAATCAAGAAGCTCTCCAAATGATCTGACGGACCCCTTAGAAGTGAATAGAACCAAGTACAGCCCCGTCCTTGAGAGTCGCCGGAATACCCGACACAAGACAGTCATTTGCACGAATGTGCATGATCGCTAAAGTGATCGATATGCTCGCAGGACGGTTGTGCCATCGTAGTGGTCCATGCCGGAAGCTTGAATCTCCTAATCGGTAGCGAGATGATCTCGAAGGGACGAAGTTTTGAAGAGGCGGAGAATGGATCATTCGATTGTTTGCCGAACTCTTCCCACGCCGTCGTAGTTCATCGCAAGGGCGTGACGTGGAGTTTCACATACGCAGTCGGTGAGCCATTCGTGGGGTGGGTGAGTATCGCGATCCGGTTCAAAGATCTGGATGTGGTGCCAAGGGGTTCTCTACTTGTTGATCCGCATTCCTGCAATCATTCTCGTGAAGAAAATCGATTATGCCGAGGTCGCGAACCGTGGCTCTTCCAGTGTTGGAACGCTTTTGCCTCAGAGTCAAGAATTTCGCTCGGGAATCCTCCATCCTTGAACGCGATCTTCCAAAGAGGGGCCCACGACCCTCACCGGGACGTAAGTCTTATGTAGAGAAGTGTTGAGACTTGGCCCTTGATCCCGAGAATGAGGAGCGCTGAGCAAACCCCGCTTACCAACCATATTGGAGATAGCAATGGGGAACTTTTTCCCACAGACGCGCGGGAGAATTTTATTCTAGATGATCTTCGTGTCCCCAAAAATTATCCAACACACAAGTGGGGGATAGGTTATAATGGAAAACCCGCTATGGAAAACCACGGCCTTGCCCCAGAACTTTCACTATGTGTTCAAAAGATACGTGTCCGCTTCTCACTGAGAAGAAGGTTTTACAGGGAAACAATATTCAGTGAAAACACAATATCCCAACTCCAACCCAAGGGAGAAGTTTCCCAAAAGCAGAACTGATCTTCGGGAGCAACCCTTGATCTTCGTGAGAAAAGAGCTGAACGGTCTTTTCTAGTCCTCTGGGCGATCTCCTATGAGCTCCCGATCTGACCACCGGTGTGGCACTGGTGATGAGATCGCCGCCAAGGTCGACCGGTGGTTCTCGAGCTCGTCTTCAATCGATTCCCCCCCCTAAGGTGAGAATGAAGCTCTATTTATAGATTTTGGGAGTGGCGCCTTGTAAATTGTGGAAAACTCCAACCACTCCCATCTGACGGCCCATGATCCCTCGACGGACGTATTTTGATGATCGCCTTAATGATGTCGAATTGGGTGATCTTGATTCTGGATTCGTCGACGAGCCGCGACCGACTATAAATATGTCGCTTTGGTGACCATCGGATCGTGATCCATTTTCAGCATAGTTTGATCCGATGATTCGGTCGACGACTATGCTGATGTTGCTATGTTCGCCTCATCGACGCTTGACTGTAGTTGCCAAAATCGGTGATTATCATTTCAAAATGCCTCAGATTCGGCTTGAATTTTTTCGAATGACATAGATATCAAAGAAGATTTATATTTATAATTATAAAATATGTTAAATCTTAATTAGATTAGAGTAAGCCAAAAATATTAGATTTTAACCCATTAAATGGTGTCAAAATTGAGTAAATTTAAACAAGAGAGGAACTCTGAATATATATATATATATATAATGACAAAAAAATTTAAAATATTATTTTAATTAATATAATTTACATCTTTTTAAAAGAATAAATTCTCAGAATTTGATTTAAATTAAAGCAAATAATAAAATGACAAAGAATAATATGATTTATTTTTTTTTGAGAGAAATATATTTTTTTATTTGCATAAATATATCAGAAAATAAAGATATATATATAAAAAAAAAAAGATATATTATATATATATATAATTTAATATATACATATATATAATATATATTATTACATATTGAAGAACATAATCAAAAAACAAGTACATGCATTAATATAAAAAACAAAATAAATAATAACAAATAAATAAATATGAGATTTTATACTTAATAAATAAACAAATACTTTTTAATAAATAAATAAATAAGTTTATATATAATTTTAATATATACATACATAATAATTTTAATATATATATATTTAATAATAATATAATTATAATAATAATTTTTAATCATTATATATCATGAATAGATGAATATTATTTATTTATTTTATATTTATATTTTTTATATTTATTATTATTATTATTTTAGACTTTTCTCTTTTTTTTTAATTTATAAATCTTCATAATTTTTAATAACTTTTATATATTATTTTCTTAATTTATAATATCAAAGTTATTAAAAATTATGAAATTTATAAATTAAAAGAAAGAAAAAAAGTCTAAAATAATAATAATAACAAAAATATAAAATATAAATATATAAAAATAAAATAATTCATCTTTAGTCAAAATATATATATTAAAATTATTATATATATATATATATATATATATATATATATTAAATTATATATATTATATTTTTATTTATTTATTAAAAATTTTATTTATTTATTTAATTATTAATGCATAAAAAAACAAAAATAAAAAATATTTATTTATTTATTTATATATATATATATTTATTAAAAATTTATTTATTTATTTAATTTATATATATATATCTCTTTAACTCTCTTCCCCAACACGCAAATAAAAGATAAAACACACACACTCTCTCTCTCTCTCTGCTGCTTACCAAAAAAAACAAAAAATCACGACACGACTTGCCGACACTTTTTAAAAAAATAGGACGACTAGATTTTCTTAATTAAAATAATTACGATTAATAATATGTTTATTTTAAATTTTGCTATAATATATATATATATATATATATATATATATATATATATATATATATATATATATATATATATATATATATATATATATATATATATATGCTTTTATGATTAAAAACCCGTTATGCTTATTAACGAATTTGAGAAGTCCTTCAATACCAACGTCATGCTCATCGATATGCAAGCCAAAATAGTTCATGTAAATTTCATTTGAGATTATCAAAATAATCAAAAACGCTACAAATTTAGAGAATTCAAGACTTAGATAAATTTAAAGGGCCAAAGATAATAAGAGAAGAGAACTTACAAAATATTTTAAGCACATAGATATAAAACTTGATATGAAGTTTAGGATAAATTAATATTGGATTTGAAGTTCTTTTTATGTGAACAAATCATATTTAATATTAAATAAAGTAAAGATCTCAATTGAATATTAAATGACAAATGATTGGTGGTAAGTCTAAATGTCTAATTCCAAATTGAGAAAAAAAGTGTGAAAATTTACTGACAAGACAAATTCGAGAACTTAAAAGAACCATTTGGGTCTTGTATTTAAAATTGAATTTGAAATATATTTTTGTTATATCTAAGTGTCTATCTTCAAAACTAATAGAATCAAGATGAAATTCATATGAGGTTTTCACTAATTGAATGACCTATTAACAAGTATAAAAGACTTTAATGAATAATATTTGTATTCAAAAGAAGATTGAAATCAAATTAACTTGTTTAAAAGTATGCATAATCAACTATCCGCAAGAGTAAAAGTTGAATATGATGAGTTGATAAATATTTAAAAGATTGTTAATGATCACAAGCTAAATAATAATTTATACTTGAAGAATGCAATGAATAAATTAAATACAAGCAAAGTTATAATATTTTGAATTGAAAATATGAAACGCTTCAACGCCAGATCCGCAATTCTTCGCAAGCATGTAATGACACTAAATTAAATCTACATGAATGAAGAGCTTCAATTGAAATTAGAAAATTCTTATTCTAACTATGATTTTCAAAATCAATGATTTCATTGATTCGATAAAAATATCTAAGCTAAAAAATTACCTGCATGTGCTCATATATGGAAATTCAGAGTGCAAGTTTTAATGTTTGAAAAGGTTGCGCACTAAGTAGGAATTAAGTAAAAATATATAATTAATTTTTAAATTTAGAAATAAAATTATTACCACGCTCACACTTACTAATGCTTAAATTTAGATTCGAGGATCACGGTGTTTCACCTTTGGTCTTAGATCGGGTCCGTTAACAAAACCTAAAAAATTTAATTATTATAAGAATTTCAACTTAAAAATATCTAAAGCTAATTCTCACCATAAGATAAGATGATCCTCATTAAATTAATAAATGACAAAATCAAATAATAAATTAAAAGATCAAGCAAACTTATATATCCCGATGATGGTCGTTGAATAGAGATTCAACCAGTGGATACTTCTATCAAAGTATGATTACAATTTTAGATCAAACTAACTCAAATTAAGTATCAATCCAAATATAAAATCTAATATGTTGTTAAGCTATAAATGTCTAAATGAAATTCAATCTAAAACTCAAAGTTAAAATTCAATCCACCTTCCGCAATTGCTTGTCGAGGTGACAAATTAAGAAAACTCTAGCTCAAAAGAGTTAATGTCAAATTAAGCGCTCAACTATGTTCACTCTCATCACCAAGAAGGACGGGTCTGCGTCCTCTAACTGTGTTTGCCAAAGAGCTACATACGTACATAGTCCTCTAATCGAGTGATTGTTGCCAAATGATACTATTATATTATCATATGATCGCATTGTATAATGACTCTATCTTTTGAGTTGTGAATCATAAAAGGTAACAGGTAAAACCATATCTAAAGTAAACTTAATCCGCTTTCGACAAACACCACCCTGTCTACAAGGATTTCTTGGATGACATAACACATCATTGATAAGGATTTTCCGTTGTCGACTACCTCCTCTAACTACGAGATTAGGGACCACGCCGGATGACGGAACCATATGATCTACAGATCATCATTTCCCAACCATCCGCTTAAGCTAATGATGATGAATTTCATAAATCTAAATTTTAAACTCCACTCTAGCTATACGCATTAAGCAATATGATGACTAGCCTTAATCGAAAGTTCTCTCCAACATTGGGAAGGGTAATTAACTATATGCTTGCTCTATAGAAAACTGAACAGATTTAAAGTCCTCACAAAATGAGAGCAAATTCTCTGGGTAGTGTTTTATCTACTATTCCATCTGCTTTCTGAAATTTACACTAACACTTAAAATTATAACTCTCTTCAATGTGAGAGTATGAATTTTGAGCTTACAATCATTTGCTGCCTTTCCTATTCTATAATTATGCTGATTAACTTCAAGGTTAGTTTGCCTAATCACATGCAAATTCATGTTAGTTATTGTGGTCTATTAAACTAATTGATAATCTTAATATATGCAATGTATTATTTATCCTTGAATTTTGATTTAATTTAGGGGCTATTTCATTACATGAAAAAAGAAATGTAAAGTAATCCAAATGTAGGAGTTTTAAGAATTTTGGAGCTTGATTTGAATAATTTAAATTGTGGTGTAAATTTTCAATATATTTCAAATTCAACTTGGAGTTCAAATTTAGTGTATTTATAATTTGTCTAAATTTGAGCGAATTTTAAATTCATGATTAAGTTTAAAATGAGGCTGACTGCTCACTATCACCCGTCATTAACTAAGGACCAACCATAGCTTGCTAGCCACCGCCACCCTCCAACCGACCACTACATGCTATTGTCATCACTAGCCACTGACCACAACACTTCCCCACCCATGTAGCAATCAAAATAACGGATATACTATGTATTACATGACTTTATAAAACAAAAAAATAAACCTCTCTATTTGAAGAATTTTCAACCAAATAAACAAAGAGTAATATAAATATAATACTTTTATTTTACATTGTATTTCAAATTTAGGTAATTAAATAACATTATGTGATTTCTCTTTTCACAATATAGTAAGTTATTGTGATGTCAATCAATAGCCATTTTTATTATTTAGGAAGCATACAATAGGACTAAGGGCAAGGTAAATAGCCCAGGAGATTACTATCTTTTAGATTCAAATAATCATCATGCAAATTTGTATTTTAACAATGTTTAGATTCATATGTGTCACATTAACTTCAGACATCCTTCAAATAACTTATTATATAACATATTAAATTAATTGACAATTAGGACCATGTCAGGTCTGTCCCTTAGTCAAATAATGCATCCTGCCCTCAATCTCACATCACAGAATGTCTTATACTACCATCAACTTAATACAATGTGACATATGCGATTATTATCATGTTCATGCACAATCAGGATACCTGTATTTTCACACTATATTAGATAATTACACCAGATTTGCCACTCTCTCTCTCTCTCTCTCTCTCTCTCTCTCTCTCTCTCTCCCTAGTAAGATGAGATTACATGATGATATAGGTGAAATTCAATATGAAGAATTTGACAATAATTTTTAAAATCATTATCAATCAATTTAATTGGCACTAACAAAAAGATATAAATTATATGATGTAGAATAGAAAAACATATATTTTTTTATCTAGATTTAATCAATATTGTAGATAAGTCAATTGCGAATTTTGTGCTTTATTGGTTGAGTGAATCTTGGCGATGCTCTAATCAACTTACGTTTAAAGCATATGTAACATTTTATAAAGATGATTGTAAAGTTATTATATAGAAAACAAAATTTTGAAAGCTATCATGGGTCTTACAAATATATTTTTTTTCTAAAAAAGTTAGCAACAAATCAAAAAATTAGTAGCCAAATATAATTATAAATAATTTCTTAAAAATGAAGTTGCCAACAATCTATCCCTGATGCACTCTTAATTTCACCAAACTACCAATGCGAAACAACATAACTTGATTAATATCACTTTAACTGTCAATTAATCACATCAAAACAACACTCGGTGATTGAGGTGTTCCATCCACTAGGATTACTGAAACACTTCACATCTACATAAATTTTAACTTGATATGATTTTACTAACATCAACATGGATTCAAAAACTCTTCCAAATGCATGCTATGAGATGCGAATAATTGTGATCCCAAATATAACATTATCTCTTAAAATTCTATTGTCCACGTCTTAACAAAATTTTGTTCCAAGTGAGTCTTCCTAGCTTGAACCACAGGATGATCATCAAGCAATTAGAAATTAATATATGTAAAGTAAAACATAATTTTGATGGATCAGTAAATAAATATGAATAAGAGGGAGCAAACTACATTAAAATCTTCACAACGATTGCCAAAATGGTGAATCATGATGCTTCACCCCTAGCAGACATCAAGGATTGATTGGTTTTCAATTTTGCGTAGATATTCTTTATTAATGGTGATTTGCTTCTACTGCTTCACATATACTTGCAACCTTGATTCACCATTAAGGGTGACAGAGTGTTGCGAAACAAAAAGTTAGCTTGCAAATTTCATAAATCGATATGAGAACTCAAGCAATCATCATGCCATTGATACTCTATATTCTTTACAACATTGATTAGATTTAGCTTTACTTCACAAGAGTTCGTTGTGCTTTCATTGTATTATTAGTTCATGTAAACTACAACATCACCACTAGACAACATATATATCATTAATTCTTTAAAATTCCTATTCACTAAATCCAAATTGATAGATTTGGGGGATTTCAAATATCTTTCAAGCCTCAAAATCACATGATTTAATTTGTAATCTTATCAATGCAACAATTTACAAAGACACTAGAAGATTTGGGAGTTTTAGTTAGTAAGCATAATAAAATCCAAGTAAATCCCATTATCAAACTAGATGCCTATGATGATGATCTCTAACTGATACATCATCAACGTCTAGTGGGGTGATTAAGTCAATTTTTATCACAACTTGAGACTCCACACGTGATATCAGCCATCTATCTTCTTTGTTATCTCAATGGGGACCCCCATGATAAGTTATCTTTTTCTCTCTCTCTTCTTCTTTACAACTAAACGGCTTCCTTACACAAATTGGAGGGTATGCTTTGCTTGCATCATTAGGTTTTGCATCTTCTTGGAGGATTCATTTAAGTTTTTGGAAGAAAATGAAGAAAATCATAATGATTAGATCCTTTAAATAAGCATAATAATATGTCTACTACTACTATTGAATTGATTTGGCTCGTCTAGGTATTCTATGACTTTAATGTGAGGTACTATCTGACGCTCGTCTTCTTCAACAATCAAACAACTATCTACATTGCCATCAATTCAATTTTTCACAAATGTATTGAGCATCTTAAAATAAATTATCATTTCATTTGGGACAATATTACATATGACTTCATCAAATTCATGCCTATCAGCTAGCACCACAGCTTGTGGATAGCTTTAGCAACAACTTTCTCTTTGCTCCACTAGCCTCCTTATTATCCAAGATATTTTTTTTAAGAATATCAACCATCCATCTTGAAGAGGTACATAGTATTAAAAATACCAATTCACCGACATATTTTATCTCACCAAGCTATCAAGTATTATGAGGATAAATCAAAAATAATGAAGTGGACTCAAAAAAGTGTGCGGAAAAAAAAAATCTTGTTTATGAATATCCTAAATTTAAATTATGTCTAAGTTAAAATTTAAAATTTCATAATCATATTTTCTTAAATTCTAATGAATAATTATAATGTTCTTAATTATTCATCGCACTTTTATTATTATTTTTAAATTTTTAAATTTTTTAAATTATTCTTAATTTAATAAAATTATGTGATAAATTTTTTTAATTTTTATCTTTGTTGGCCCAATCAATTATTCTGAAATGATTAAAAAGCTTATTAAAAGAATAAAAATTCATCTTGAATAATATATTATTTAAAAATATAGCATACAATCAGTTACGCGTAAACAAATATGATATCAATTATAATAAGGACATGGTTAAATATAAATCAATTTTTATGAGGAGAATATTTAATATTTACTATAAATATAGACTCAATTTGATATTAAAGTATGTGAATGTTAGATAATGATGTGTCGTGAATTTGCTTACATATATTAATGTCTCATCAATCATATGCAAATAATGATAAAATATTGCTAATAGATTATCAGAAATCTCATCCTATTAAATGCTTTAAGTATTTGAATTAAAATTTTCAAAATTAATTTCAAGGTCATCAAAATTATACTTTTAGGAAAATTGTAATTTAAATGAATATTTTAATTGGAGAAATGCAATAATACTTGCTAAAAAACCAGCAGAATGAAAGTTTACTTTATTGTCAAAGTCAAAGACACAGTAATTAAAGAACTAACAAGACACCTAATTTTAACGTGAAAACTAAAGAGGAAAACCAGGCCTTTCAAGAAAAGCCTCCATTATGTATCTGTTTGAGTACAAAGTCTTCCGATACAAAATTATGAATTGCATATGAGGGAGGAAAACACTATATAACATCGTTGTAATGTTGGTTTGCAGTAGTGGAGACGCAGTACTAATGAATGGTGGATTTGATGAAGGCCGAGTGCGGAACTTGCTTGAGGACCTTCAAGCTTGAGCTTCTTCTTCCTCCTTGGGCTCTTCATCTTCTTCTGCTTCTGCACCTCCTCTTCTTCCTTGTTTGACTCTTCCTCTTCCTTGCTCTGGACTCTTCCTCTTCTTCCTCTTTGACTCCTTCTTTACTGCTTGCCTCCTTTCTTCTTCACTTGGCCCTCCCTTCATGTGAGGAATGAAGGTCTATTTAATGGGAGGAGGCATTCTGAATTCATGTAAAGTCCGTACCACTCCTCGACGGACGGCTCGTGATGATTCCTTCGATAATTTGATGTATTTTGAGAATTTGGATGCCCAAATGAAGTCGAATTATGAGATCTTAGGCTCATTAGATCCGCTCAGACGCCGATTTGACTATAAACATTCCATATTTGAGAGCTGTTTTGGGATTTAATTGATGTTCCAAAGATTCCAATGATATTTTAAGTGCATCTCGATCTTTTTGACTCAAAATCATAGCTTTCGACATCAAGATTTGTGCTTTGACTAGTGGTATTTTGAGAGCCATATCGCTATTTTGGATGACATTAGCTTAATCATCCAAAATATATGTGTCAAATGCTAAAAATAATGAATCGGAAAATCGGACCATGGCGCCTGCTATTTGGGCGCTGCAAGCGCAGCGGATGCGCTGCTTCTCAGCGCTGGTCTTGCACAACATGATGGGTCGTCATCGGTCAAATCTCTGCCGGCGGCCGCGCGAATCTACGGAGGGGTGCGGGTCGAATCGCGGCGTCAGCGGGTCGCGAGGCGGGTCGCTACGGAACGCGCGCTGGGGTTACGCCCGGCCGTGCCGGGCCATGCTGCCGGTCGCGTCATTCATCGCGGGCCGTGCGGATCGTGGGTCGCGTCCCAGGACGGTTCGGTCAGCGACGGTCGCTGGATTTGCCCGGCACGCTGACGGGTCGTCGCCGCAGTTCGGGTCGCGACGGTCGGTCATGACGGAATGGCCGAATGGGCTGTCGGAGCACAAGGCGCTACGCCAGGCTGCCCACGTCAGTCATACGATTGAGCCAGCACGCCAGGGCCGAACTGAAGGGTTTTGAGCCATTTTTGAGGGGTTTTACCCTTGCCTATGGGGCTATAAATTCCCCAGGGTGAGAGGGAGAGCACACCTTTCCCCTCCCCTTTCTTCTGAGTGAGGTCCTTTGGAGGCAATCAAGAAGGCGATCAAGAGGCATCCGAGGCGATGGGCGGTCAAGGAGCGATTAAGGCCCACGACATACGTCGGTTTCCACCGGCCTCGATCCTCGCCGTTTTTTGTTTGCGCCCACGACATACGTCGGGAGTTCTCCGGCCGTCCCGGCTTTCGGCCTCGTCGACCATCTGGGTTAGAGCGATCAAGGCCCACGGTATATATGTCGTGGTTCCGGTTTACCGCCTCTCGCATCGGGCCTCGCTGACCGTCCGTTGGGAGACTGGCCACAGATACGCCGTATTCCGGCGACGTTCGCCCGGCGATCGCCTCGGCTTCACCGTCGTTCGCGCCCACTACATACGTCGCGGGTTCGCACCTCGCCATCCGGCATCGGCCTCACCTGACCGTCGTTTGGAGGTCGGCCCACGACATACATCGGTTCCGCATCGTCGTGGTTCTGGTCTCGTCGACCGTCGGTTCAAGGCTCACATACGTCGGAGTTCCGTTACGCCTCGTCCGGCTTAATCGCTTCGCTGGACCGTCTGTTCGATTAAGGCCCAGCATACGCCACCGCTTACCTCAACCGTCCGAGTTAGGCAATCAAGGCCCACCTGTATCGCCGCAGGCCTCGCACCTTCGACCGGCACTTACCTGTCGTGTTTGGTTCGCGCCACTATATATCATTGGACCGTTTACCTCATCCGGCGATACCTCGTTGAGGCGTTAGAGGCGGCCCACGCATATGTGGTTCCGGCGACCGCCTGTCATTGGTGAGGCGATCAAGGCCCCAGATATGCGATTCCGCACCGCCTCGTCCGGCATCGGCCTCACGGACCGTGTTAGAGGCATCAACCCGCTGTACGTGGTTCCGGTTACCTCCCGTGACCGTCCGGGTTGGGAGGTGATCGCGCCCACGGTATATGTCGGGTTCCGCACCGCCTCCGACCGTCCGGGTTAGAGGCAATCAAGGCCCACGGTATCCTTCGGGGTTCCGCACCGCTCACCGTCCGGTTAGGAGGTGATCGCTCACCAGATAATGCGTTCCCTTCGCCTGGATCACCGTGGGAGGTGATCATGCCCACGATACATCGGTTCCGCTACGCCTCGCCGACCGTCCGGGTTAGAGGCGATCAAGGCCCACGGATACGCCGGTTCCGTTCCGTCGACCGTCCGTTGAGGCGATCACCGGAGACGGGGTCGACGAAGATGCCGATCGATGGGATAACCCCGACGATGGTGGCCGCTGGGATTGTCGGCGATGGTCGAGAGAAGTGACCGCGAAGCCGAGGAAGGACCGGCTGACGGTACGGGCGCGACCCATCAGAGTTTACGACGGTGGTCGAGCGAATCGGCGAGCCAGTCTTATGCGACCGGTCGTGATAGCTGGCGGATGACCAAAAGATGGTGGTGACCAGCGATCCGTGGCGCGGCAGGACCTGACAAATAACGGCGACCGCATAGCGGTTACCGACGGGCGGCCGGCAGCGAATGACGGTAGTCGCATGGCCGGCCAGAATCGGCGGGGTGACCGACGAAGATGGTGACCAGCGAGATTGCCGCGATGGTCTGGCGGCAGCATGAATGCGACGGGTGACCGCTTATACGCTACCGATAGCGGCCGACAAATGAAACCGGCGACAGTCGATGGTGGAGATCGGTGTGAATGCTGGGTGACCGAAAGATGGTGGTGACCAATGGATTGCACGGCGATGCACCAGCGCGGACCGCCGATGAGTAGTCGTGACGGCGCCATATAGGTTGGGCCGACGGGCGGTCGACAAGAACCCATGGTAGCCGACTGAGCCGGCGCCGTAGTCGGGCGGGATGACCGCGAATGGTGGTGACGGAGATTGCCGGCGATGGCGCAGCAAAGGACCGACGATTAGCGGTGACCCACTACGCTGGTTGGCCCGACGGGTGACGACGGCCGACGGAGATCTGACCTATCCGAGGTTGTTTGTCGTGGTGTTACGGCGACGTTAACCTGTACGGAAGAGGTCGTGGGAAGTCCACCAAGGACCTTTTGACCTATCCAAGGTTGTTTGTCAGAGTATTACCTGATGACATTAACCTGTATCAAAGATGTTGAATTGAATCCGCTGAGGATTTTTGACCCATCCGAGGTTGTTTGTCAGAGTGTTATCCGATGACATTAACCTGTGTGGAGTGGGTACAAAGTTTTGACCTTTCCTAGATTATTGGTTGGAATATTATTCGTCGACGCAAACCTGTATGGAAGAGGCCGTGGGAAGTCCACCAAGGACCATTTGACCTTTCCTGGGTTGTTTGTCAGAGCTTTTGCTCGATGACATTAGCCCGTATGGAAGAGATCGCAGAAGTCCACCAAGGACGTTGACCTTTCCGGGTTGTTTGTGAGCTTTTGCTCGACATTAACCCGTGATGGAAGAGAAGTCCACCACCATTTTGACCTTTCCGGGTTGTTTGTCGAAGTTTTGCTCGATGGTGTTAACCCATGGAATGGAAGAGGTCGGAAGTCCACCAAGGACGCTTTTGACCTATCCCCGGGTTGTTTGTTAGAGTGTTTACCGATGACGTTAACCTGGAAGAGGTCGAATATTTGTATGAGCGAGCTTGACCATTGATCTTTGCCTTTCGCCGGTGTTATTGACTTGCTTATCTTTTGAGATTAAGAGTTGCCCCGCCTTCGATAGATCAAGGAACAAAGTTTGATGAATCTTCATTCTTCGCTTCTGTTTAAAAGGTTGAAATGATCCACCTCGATGGTGGTTTTGATCTTGTTGGAAACTTGGTTGTCATACAAGATGAAATAATGGGAATCGCCTTCACGACGGGCAAGCTATGCGTTAGAAAACCACGCAGAATGAAAGTTTACGCCTTTTGTGAAGTCCAAAGACACACACGGTAATTAAAGAACTAACAAGAGACACCCAGAATTTTAACGGAAAATCAAAAGAGGGGAAAACCACGGCCCAAGAAAAGCTTCCACTATGTATCTTTGAGTACAAAGTCTTCCGATACAAAATTAGTGAATTGCATAGAGGGAGGAAAACTATGTAACAACGATCAGTTGGTTGTCGGTAGGTGGAGATGGGCACAGAAGGTGGCATGATGATGCCGAAAGGTGGTGCGACCTTGTTTGAGGACCTTCAAGCTTGAGCTTCTTCTTCCTCCTTGCTTGGCTCTTCCTCTTCTTCCGGCACCCTTCTTCTTCCTTGTTTGGACTCTTCCTCTCTTCCTTGCTCTGGACTCTTCCTCTTCTTCCTGACACTCTTCCTATTCTTCCTTTCTGACTTCTCTTCTTTACTTCAGCTCTTCTCTTCTTCACTTGCTCGCCCCCCCTTCATGTGAGGAATGAAGGCCTATTTATAGATGGGAGGAGGGGCATTCATGTAAAGCCCGTACCACTCTCCTCGATCGGACGGCTCAGGATGATTCCTTCGATCATTTGATGTATTTTGAGCATTTGGATGCCCAAATGAAGTCGGAATTATGAGATCTTAGGCTCATTAGATCCCGGCTCCGAGACGCTGATTTGACTATAAACATTCCATATTTGAGAGCTTTTTTGGGATTTAATTGATGTTCCAAAGATTCCAATGATATTTTAAGTACTTGATCTCGATCGGTTTTGACTCAAAATCATATAGCTTTCGACATCAAGATTTGTGCTTTGACTAGTGGTATTTTGAGAGCCATATCAATACTAAAAATTTCTTGATACAAATGAACTTAAATCAAGTACTTAAAAGTACAATTAATAATTTTATACCATCATTTGAGAGATCAAATAATTTAAATTTTATGTGTTTATAATCAAAATTAACTTATTAATAAGAGGAATTAAGATGCCCAAAAAATATAATATATTAAGTAGAATTAGAATTGAAATGATCAAAATATCTCTTTCCAACAATCTATAAATTAGAACGGAGAAGTTCTATATATTTGAGAAGGTTGGAAAGTTGACATAAGAAATTATTCAAATAAGTTTTGCTTACAAGTTTTAGATGCTTGTTATCGCTGAAATGTTGATGACCATTATTGACATTTGGGCCGATGTCTTCCATTGATTTTAATGTTAATGCTCATCTTAACCAATATTGATAATACTTGCTATTGCCAATTATTGAGTCATATGTTATTAACACCATCACTTGGAATAGCCATCACCAATGAAGCCCACGTGATATCAACATTAATATTATTACTCGTTGTCATCAAAATCAATACTAATATTATTATGTCTATTACTAAAAACAAGACTAACCTGCTCTATCAACATCAATGACATCTACCAATGACAACTATTAATATTAACATTGATATTTAAAGTTACCCACAATATTGTCGCTAGTAATAGCTAACAATATTGATGCCTACTAGCATAACATATTTTTAATAAAATTATATTATTTTAAGAAATATTAAAAATAACTTTTAAATATTTTTAAAAATTAGTATCAGCATAAAATATTTTTTATTTCCAATCAAAACAATTCAAATTAAAATAAAAAAATAAAGTGATCCAAAACAGCCTTTTAGCATACAATTTCGAAAACGAGGAATTACACAAATCACCAACATTCATGCAACCTCGAAAACGAGGATGATTCTCTTTACCACCTTCATAATATAGCTTAGGAGAAATGATCAGCAGATAATCACCATAAAAAAAAAAAAGAATTAACTCGTACCGTTTAAGAAAAATATATTGATAAAAATAAGATCAAATAAACTTCGCAGAACTAAGCTGAATTTTTATTTATTTATTTATTTATTTTTATTTATTTAATATTTTTTTTTTTGAGAGCCAATGTTGGCTCTTCTTGACGGTTGAAAACATAATTAATAATTAATTACACGAGTAAAAATAGGAGTATCAATTCAAGTCAATAATGATAATTCGGATTTGACTTGAGTGAGCCTACATGAATATGTATGCATCAAGAATGAGATTAAAAATGGCAAAAAAATTTTAATTTCTTGAGACATTTAGGTCAAATATGTATGCATCAAAAATGGGATTAAGATAGCTTAAGATATATATATATGAGACTTTTCGACTGATTTAGGTGTTGTATGTTTTGCTTATTTTTAGAGTAAAGTAATATAAATACAGGTAAATTAATTCTTTAGTATTTGATTAGATTACTTTGTAAAAATAAAGTAAAATATTATATAGTTTCAAATACACCAAATAGGTCATTTTCGTGTATTACGAATTCGGCCAAATCTAGAGGAAAAGGAAATACCTCGCGGGACTTGCATCTCAAGAAACATCAAAGAAGAAGCACGATTCTTTGCTTCTGCCAACCTCAAACAATTCTGGTTCTCGCCACTCGCATGGGTTTCAAAGATCAGAGGTAAGTTCTTCACCTCTGACAGTCTTCTTACCGACCGATCCTCACTTCTTCTTCTTCGACTTGCACATTCCTTCCCGTAGTTTTGTCTTAAACGAATTTCTTCTTTTCTACAATGTGAGAAGGTTCGATTTAGGGCTTCGCGTGACTGTCACCAAACCTTTTGACGTCGAAGACAACTACGAAAGAGCGATTTAGAGCTCCACAGTAAGTTCTTTTTTTTTTTTTTATCATGCTCTAAATAAATTTGGCCACCCCATTCCACCCCTTCTATGCCTATATAAATCCATCTCCTCTTCTATTTTGCTCTTCTCCTTTCTCCTCTCTTCTCTCCACCTTATCTCCTAATTATTTTGCTTGTGCTAAGTAGATATTGAGTTGTTTAGGCACTTGTTGAAGTTTTCTAATTAGTTTGAGTTGTCTCTTTGTTACAGTGTTTGAAGCTCATCTATGTTTAGGTGGTGCTTTATGATTTCAAAATAAAATCTCTATTTATTTTTTGCATTAATTACTTTGCTTATCATAATACATTAGACCATGAGATTTCTCTACAAGCCATACATGATTTTTTTCTTGTTACTAGATATTGCATAATTTAGTATAGTTAATATTATTTTGATTGTTGCATAATTAGTTAATGTTCTGTAATTAACAATGAATTAGTGGAGTTAATATTCTTGTGATAAGGAGATGATTGATAGGTTTTAAATTATAGCAAATATAATTACATCTGTATTTTACTTTCAAGAACAACTTGAAGAGTATATAATAAACTATTTGTAATTGATAAAAAAAATTAATTCCATGTGTCGAAGAAACATATCGGAGTGCTATTTCCAAGAAATTAATTCGATGGTTCAAGAATTTTTTGGCTTAAAAAGTTAAAATTATTATTATATAGATAATTGATTTATGTGTGCATCTTATTTTATCAATTAGGTCACTTAAATGAGATGAATTGCGAAGCTGCACGATTAATATTATCTATTTATGATGAGTTGATGACAAGAGAGAAATTTGGGCCCACTTATATTTATGATCATAATGCTATTACACCTATTATTATAAGTTATACCTCAAACTTCTTTCGAAAAGTTAAAGAATAGAATTCTTCAATCAATAAAATTGAATTTATTATGATTCACAATGTCTTTAATATATCAATATCCTCTAAGTGATGGATTCAACACTAATTGATAATGGATCTCCTTATTTTAAAGATAATATTACAACTCATTAATATGATGTTGATGAAAAGTAGTCGATGAGTTATTTCAAAGCATACATAATGGTTCTACAATTTCATCAACACAATATGTTAAAAGGCTATAACTCAATGGCTCATCACTCACCAAGTCATAATAAAAGGCTACAACTCATTAATTTAAGTTGAATAATAATATCACCTTATGCAATAATTCCAACATAATACAATATGGAATATCACACTATGGTGGTATTGGACAATATGTTTCATTAGGAGATAAGATGCTTCATCACCTTATGCAATATTGATGTCAAAATTTTTACCTCATTACGAATCATTCCACCTTTACAGCAATGATGATGAAATGTGAGCAGTGTAACCTAATGGAAACAAGGGAGATTTGTCATGTCACTTATCATCTACTATTTTATATTAAAATTTTTGTGATTGGAATGATACTAATTTTATGTATCTGATTATATGATCTCATATTTACAGTTTTTATTGTTCTTCTCTATAGTTGTACCTGAATTTTAGATATGTTCCTACTGACATTACCCATTCTAAATGAATATTGTAGATGCTCTAGCCTATGGCCTCACAAAGGTTGTGACCTAATTAACGTGTGTGTGCTCATTTCTATTTATATAGATGATTGAAAAATTAGAAGATGAGGAAGACCATTTGTCCAACTCAGATAACATCTCGGATGAGACAGAGTTAGGTCAGAACCATTTAACAATCCATGAGATTATCGATGCCACAATTAGTGTTACATTTGTAGTAATGCATGAGGTTAGGTGTGAGAAGCAAAATTCTAATTCTGAACAAAATATTCAGCGTCGGACATACCTATCTAGATTATATCATGGATCTAACTCTGATTGTGTTGATATGGTGAGAATGAGGAAATAATATTTCTTAAAATTATGTAATTTATATCCCATAAGAAGATTGCTTATAGACACATTCAACGTCTGTGTAGAAGAGCAAGTGGCTATGTTATTACATAAACTTGGACATAGTGTTCGTAATCGAGTCATTTGTTTCAACTTTCAAAATCTAGGAAACTATTAGTAGATACTTGAATATATGTCATAACAGAGTTGCATCAAAAATTGATTATCTAGCATTCGAGGAGAGAAAAATATTTGTTGAATTAATGTCTGAGTTATTGAAGAAGAAATTGGCATTATCTATGATACATTTATGGTGTTTATTTTTGGATGAATAAGGGGGGACACCACATAAATCTGAGGGGGTACTTATTAGAGTGATCAAGTACAACATTGAGGTATAATATACCATCTCAAAAGATAGAGGCATATGGACCTTATCACCTAATTAGGACTCCTAAGGCATGATGGGTTTTCAAATGTACCAAAAAAAGTTTCCCTACTTTACATAAATGAATAAAGCAGGGTTTACCATAAATCAGATTTTAAAGTTTTTTATGGGGGCAAGCCCCCATAGTTAATTACAACATAAAGAAGGTGAATTCCTTAGAAATACTCTCGATTAAAGTAGGTAATTATTGTCTCTAAAGATTTTAAGGATAAGACAATCAATAAATTTTCTATATTGAAAAATCATGCGGGAAAGATCAAGAAGAAGACTTATTATAGAAGCCAAAGGAAATGTGTAAGGACTGCTCATGATACTAGAAAATCTAATGAGCATTCCAATCTATCGTGTAGTTAGGCTTTATATGTTTGAAATTGAAAAGATTTGTTTTATTTGAGTTGAAATTGTAATAGATCACTATGACTTATAATCCATTAACACAAGGTTGTGAAAAAACCTAAGAGGTGAATATTTATGCTTGTAGCCCGAAGGAAACAGCTACCTCGAATCCTAAATCTATGGAGCTTTAGTAAGAGCTAAAGCATGACCTAAATCTAAGCTAAGATGGGTATATAGTTTACCTCTATAAGAGAGAATAAATCACTCGGCTACTGGACTTATAATTTCCAAGAGTGGCAGGTCGTTAACTCCTCCTACGCTTAAAAATCATATAGGCAAGTCATATGATTTTGCAAGATCGTTGGGTTATTATTATTTAGAAAGAGATTAAAATCCTTAAACCCACTCTCTAAGAGACTAGAGCATGAGTGGTATGAACAATGACCTAATCTAATGAAAAATCTATTCAAATTTTATTTGATTTTTTAACACTTCATTTTCACCAAGGCCATAAGATTTTCATATATCTAAATGCATGATGAAAATGGATTATGGGCTAAATCAGCAAGAAATATGTATTTTCACCATAGAGGAGACCCTCAAAGGTCAAGTCTTCCTTTATCATGCAAAGATGGAAACCCTCTCTTAGCAAGAAAGAAGCAATATGCATGATGTGAGATATATAATATTCAGCTAAGGGCTTGCTAAATCTTTTAATTATCTTGATTTAATACCTAGGCTTTATGTGAGGTTATGAGTTCTTTAAAATTTTAGTTATGAGTTATAGTTAGGTAAAAGATTTATTTTTTTCTAAGAGTCTAATCGTATCTAGGTCATATAACAAACGTCAATCATAAAGAAACTATGAAGAAACATGTAATTTCTAATACACAAGCTAAATATAGCATCAAACATTTTATAAATCTAACACAAAAGAATAAAAGGCCGATGTGGTCGGATACCGTCGTACAACCCGAAAAAAAAGGGTAGCTGAGCTTTACTCTTATACAACTTGAAATATGAAAGAATAATTATAATTTACAAAATGAATAAATGTTATGGGGGATCTTTAAATCTTCATGCTTCATGTCTTCATCTTCTTTGATTTGGATGTGCTTGCTTCAAAGGCATCACAAGGCCTCTTAGAACAAAATATTCTAGCCACTGCTCATCATAATCCCTCATAACACTGTTGACCTCTACATATGTGTCATAAATTAAGACAATCCCACAAGCCAAATTTGACGGACTTCAGAGGTGACAGTGCGCAAATTGAGGCTCAAAATGCACTAGACGTCACTAAAAATGATCGAAATGACCTTTGATCGACGAATATACTTTGCCATCACGTTCAGAATATCAAAATTGGTCAGGATATAAATATAGCACAACTTAATGATCAACTGATCAAGCGCTCGAGTCATCAACATACTTGCACACATATCAAACTCAGGAGGCACCGATGCAAGTGAAACGACCCCCTTTCATAAAATTAATCATACCATTAGCTTTGAAACGTCAAAATCTATCAAATGAGACTGTCCGAGCTCAATTTGGACAAGTTTGTGCAAATGTCGAGTGATTTGAAGTGACATCGCACAAATTGAGGCTGAAATGTATTGAATGTCGCTAAAATCAACTCAAATGACCCCCGATTGATGAACGGACTTCGCCATTATGTTCAGAACATCAAAATTGGTTAAGATAGAAATATTGCATAACTTGATGAGCAACCGATCAAGCGCTCGAGTCATCAAGGTGTCTGCACGCATATCGAGGTCAGGAGGTGCCAACGCAAGTCAAATGACCTCCATTTGTGAAATTAATCATGCCATTGACTTTGAAATGCCAAAATCTATCAAATACTATTTGCACTCAATTCGGACAAGTCTGCACGAAAATCAAACGGTCAAAAGCGACGACGTGTAATTTGAGCTAAAATTAACCCAATTTGGTGTTGATTTGAACCAAATGGCCCGATAACGAAACAGACTGCGCTATTGCGTTCAGAATAATGAAATTACTAATTAATATATATATTGACTATGTACGTTTACCGGCGTGAAATCCATGTTAAAGCTGTTTAGTCAATTTAAAATTAATTTTAAAAATCCATAAATTATCCTCACTCAGCAATCATTCCCCCTATTTTTCAGTTTATCTAATTCAAAAAAAAAAAAAATTGAAAAAACACACTCTCCTCATTTTTTTTCCATTTTCTGGCAGCCTCCCCACTCCTTCCTCATTCTGGCCTCCCACATTTCTCTCTCCCTCAGCCTCTCTCTCCATTGAAGAAACGAAAAGAAAAAAAACGCAATGTAAATTCTCCCTCTCGTTTTCATTGTTCTGCCACACAATCGTTCCTGCGAAGCCCATGCCGGTGCAAAATCCCGCCCCAGCGCAAATCCGTTGTCCAAAACCACGCCGCCGGTGTCGCCGTTCAGCGAATCCGCTGCCCCCCGCCGTCCGCTGCGTGTCTCGTGACGCACCGCAGCTAGCGCGCTTAGTCCGCGCTGCCGCACCGCCGTCCGACTCACCGACTGAACCCTCTGGCCCGCTTCCGCAGTTCCGCAGAACCGCGCGGCCCGGCCCGTTTCTTCTGTTCGGCAAAACAGCGCGGCCTGCGTGGTTTTGCGTCGGCCGGTCTAGCGACCGGACTCGGCGCCGTTCAGCCCGCTCCTTCTCCCATGAAACAGCGGCCCGCTTTCACGATTCAAAGCCTGCCGATCCGCTCCTACCTGACCGGCGCCGCGCTGCCGCTGCCGACCCCACCAACTCGTTGTTCGGCCCAGATCCGCGCCCCGCTCCACTGCAGCGCACGACCCGCCTTCCTAAAGCCCACAGTCCACCTTCTTGCAGTGCACGACCCGCCTTCCTACAACACGACCTGCTCTTCCAGCCCAAGGCCCACAACTCCTTCCTCCGGCCCACTAATCTGCAAGCCCACTTCCTACAGGCCACCAGCCCACTTCGGCCCAGCCTGCCAGCCAACAAATCCTTCCCTCCAGCCTCGTAGCCTTCCTATGTCTGCCTTCAACAACCAACCCAAATTGCTCTTATTTAATCTTTCCTTGAAGATACACTCGATACTCAAGTCATCGAGTCTGACAAGATGAAATTCGCGTGTTTGAGCCTGCCACGCCATCGTATTGAGTGATTGAGCGCTTCATTATGCCATCGTGACGGCCAAAATAGTTCGATGAACTCTAGGATGACGCTCGAATACCCAAATCGCCAAAATTTGGAATATTTGCATATACATTTACTTTATGCATTGAATCGTTATACTCATCATGAGTAACAAGATTGAAGGGCGCTTCAAAACACCAATCATATATTCATCGTGGCATGACTGGCCAAAACATGACCAATCACATGACTGAGCTTAAAAATAACCTTTTAACTTTAAAAAAAAAGAGGTAGAAAATCAATTTTAAATAAAATAGGGAGAAAACAAATTTGAATAAAAATAATGGTAAAATGGGGACTACTTTTTGGAGTAAATCTTCTTCTTAAAATAACAAATTAAATTATCCTTTGAACCTATATCTTCAAAACGCCTTCTTCGCCACTGAATCTGCAACCCTTTGTACAAGCAGACGGAAGACAATATTAAATCAAAATCTACGGAAATCATAAGGCTTCCTTTAATCAAAAATTTAAAAATTTCATTCTAATTATGATTTTCAAAATCTATAATTTCACTAATGAAATCATTATAAATAAATGCCCACACTATGAATGCCTAAATTTGAGTGTCCAAGGATGTAGGTTTCGTTTTAAGACGGAGTCTTAACAAAACCTAAAAACCTATAATAAGAGTTTCAAATCAGTGAAATATATCAAAAATGGATTTTGTCACATGATAGTAGATCTAATTCTCTGTTAGCAGCTAAATAAGGTTGACAGGATCTAAAGCTCTTAAACATATTCAAATTAATCAATTGTTCAAATCAAATTAACTCAAATTGAGTGTCAACCTAAAAATCATCTAAATGAAATTCTATCATTAAAAACTCAAATCAAACTCAATCTATCCACCTTTCGTAATTGTTTATCGAGGGTGACAAATTAAGTAAATTCTAGCTCACAAAGGAGCCAATGTCAAATCAAGTGTTCTGTTATGTTCATACTCAATCAATCACACCAAGAAAGATGTATTCCGGTCCTCTCACGCATGGTTGAATAGGCTCCATGAAGCAAGATTTACCGAGTCCTCTCGACGGGTGATTTGGCCAATCCGACTCATTATATTACGATCATGATCGTAGGCAATATGCTCCCCAATAGCTCTACCCTTTGAGTTGTGAATCATAGGATATACTTGATAGGGAAAATAACTCTCTATCAGCAAAGGTAGACTTATGATTGTCTCCTTAGATAAATAACTAAGCTATAAACACCCGCATGTTCCTCGACACTACGCCAAATATTTAAATTCAAGTTTCTGAGGATGCTGCACAGGTTTCTTCCCGATTTAGTCTTAGGACTGGGTCTAGGTTAACAAAACCTAAAAATCAATTATGAGAATTTCAAAATGACACGGTGAGGTATTATTTTGTGCATTCTTGAACTGTAGAGATTTTAAGATTTTCATATTTATTTTAGTTGTTACCATCTCATCTCCTCCGTCGAATACAACTAGAGAAGGTATTATTCTAAACTCTTTTCATGTTTTTGAGATGTACATTGTGTACACTTTGGTGTGTACACCCTTTTTTTAATTTTAAACCATTGAAAGATTTTGAGTTATTTCCAAGGAAATTTGGGTGATTTTGTAGCAGTTTTTCATGTGTGCACTCCAGGATGATTTAGGTGATTATAAATCTCCACATTGTACACAGTGTACACTCTAAAAAACTGATAAAAAATACTCAAATCAATTGAAAGACATTCTATACAGCATATTACACCATTGAAATCCATAATAGGTAGTCCCTCAATGGTTTAAAATAAAAAATGGGTGTACACTCCAAAGTCTATGAAGTATACTTTAGAGTGCACATAGTGCACACTCTTAAAATTGATAAAAAAAATACTCAAATCATATCGAAAAGCATTCCATACAGCATATAACACTATTGAGATCTATAATAGGCAATCCCCTAGTAATTTAATTTAAAAAAAGTGTGTACACTCTAGAGTGTACATGGCAGAGCGTACACTCTAGAAAACTGATAAAAAAATAAAATTATGTTGAAAGACATTCCATATAGCATATAAGACCATTAAGATCTATAATTCCAAGTCCCCAAATTGTTTAATTTTAAAATGATTGTACACTCCAGAGTGTACAGAGTGGACACATGAAAAACTTCTCCAAAATCACTGAAATCCTCATCAAAAGAACCTAAAACAAGTTATAATAGCATTTACAAGGAATATAGGAAGTCCCCCAATAGTTTAAAATAAAAAGGGTGTACACTTTAGAGTGTACAGAGTGTACACTCTGAAAAATTGATAAAAAAAATGAAATCATGTTGAAAGACATTCCATATAGCATATAAGACCATTGAGATCTATAATTTCAAGTCCCATAGTGGTTTAATTTAAAAATAATGGGTGTACACTTGAGAGTATATAATATGTACACATAGAAAAATGCTCTAAAATCACCTAAATCCTCATAGGAAAGAACCTAAAGCAGGTTATAATAGCATTTACAAGGAATATAGGAAATAAAAAAAAGGTTGTACACTCCAATAAAAAAGGTTGCAGTCTCCAGAGTGTACAGACTGTACAAAGTGTACACTCTAGAGAAATGCTCCAAAATCAGAGAAATCCTCCTGGAAAGAACTCAAAGGAGTCTATAATAGCATTTAGAAAGAATATAGAAAGTCTTCTAGTGGTTTAAAATAAAAAAAAGGGTGTACACTCCAGAGAAATACTCTAAAATCATCAAAATTCTTCTAGATAGAACTCAAAGCAGCCTATAATAGTATTTAGAAAAGAAATAGAAAGTCCCCCCAATGGTTTAAAATAAAAAAAAAGGTGTACACTCCAGAGTGTACACATAGAAAATTACTCTAAAATCACCCAAATCCTCTTGGAAAAATAGTGTACGAAATTATTTTTTTGTTAAAAAAGAATTTCAAAGAAGATCAGTAAGTGTTTCTACATAAATATATATATATATATATATATAACTCTATAGGAAATTTACCTATTCATTCATATTTATGTCATCATCTGCTAAATTTGTCACCATATCCATTTTCACAATTTTTTTATCAATTGAAATGAAAGATTTTTTGCTTCTCTTATCTCTAATTGGTCTGAAAAATTTTAAAAATGCTTCTTTGTTTGAATGCCCTAAATCTATTTATATCTCGCACATTTAAATTTCTACATAAATCAAATGGCATCCCAATGTGAAACGCCGCCCAAAGAAGTGCTCTCATCAACTTAACGAAGCAGTCGGTCCTCACGAATCGACTGGTCCCAACGTTACCACATGGTAAAATCAAAAAGATATTAAGAGGATATGTTGAGTTGCAGATGCATCGGACTGCACGATATTTTCTCTTTGGGTTGTGTTGGTTTTTATCCTATGTTTGATTTGAGAGAAAATATTATATCTTTGAATATCATTTTCAGACAAATTTCAAATAAATTTTTGTATTATTTTGAATAAAATTTAAGAGTAATTGAGCCATGTGTCTAAATGTGATTGGAGTCCCAATATAAAACTATTGCATGTAATATTTTCTCTTGATTTCAAGTGTGTTTTCCATAAGGACAATCAAATCTTGATTATTTGAATTTAACGGCCGTTTCGGGGAATTTGGTATGGAGGTTTGGAACGCTTAAAATAAAAATTATCTGCATACCATTCAAGAGTTTTTAATTTTAGAAAGAAGTTATAACCGAAATATAATTAAAAAATTCATTTAATAGTAATAATAATAATAATAATAATATAAATAAAAATGAAAAACAAAATAGGAGACGTCTCCACTATATGGATGTGAGCGACTTGTTGGGGCAATGGCGAGTTAGACTGTTGATCGGGTCACCTGCACATGTTCGAGCATGGATAAGCTTTTTTAGATACTCTATTGGGTTTATGCGGTCTTTTTGATTTTTTTGTTATATTCTAAATTAAATTTTAATATTTTTGAAGCCCAATAAAATGATTAGATGTGATTTTGATTAATTTTAGAAAAATTTTGAGCAAATTTTTTTTACTAATCTTTACTCTGAATGATATGTTAACATCATTAAAGAGTGAAATTAGGAGAAATTGCATGATTTATGGCCTAAATGGAAGATCCATATTAATATATAAAAAAATGATAGTTTTCTTATGCTAAGCTAAGAAATTTTGTTCTTTGGGATCACATTTATTTTATTTTATTTTTTATAATTTATTTTAAAATAAAATATATTTGATAATGATAATTTTTTAAATTTAATCAAAATACTCAATAAATGCTATGGATATTTTTTTACATAAAATCTGGAGATTTACATACATAACACTCAAAACTATTTATATTATATATTTAACACTTAAAAAGTTAAATATTACAACCATAGCACTTAAAGCATTCAAATCTAACAAAAATACGGCTCTACATTAAAATAAACTCATCCTGTAATTGTCGAGTTTTTACGGTTGTTTCAAACCCAAACTAAAATATTTGGGTCCGTATAAATCAAATAGAATGAATTAAATTTGAATAATTAAACGTTTTATGACGGCTTTAAAGAAAATTTATCTGAAGAAGTTCTGATGCGATTTACAACAAATGCTTTAATATAAAAAATATATATTTGCAATAGATTTATATTTATATCATCATAGAAGTTCATTAATATATTTTAATTCCTTAATGCCAACTGAGATGTGCTGGCTTCAGAATTCCGTCTTCAAATGGTTTCGATTAAAGATCTGTTTAGACTAGCTTGTTTAATACTTTAATTTTCATATGGCTATAATTAGGATTTTTATTTTTTTTGTATTTTTAGAAAATTATATGATAAAAAATTATTTTATCAACTAGATCTATTGTCATATGATAATTATAATAATGCTATTATCTAAGTTTTTTTTAAAAATATTTAGAATAAAAATTTTATAATATTCATAATAACTTTAATAACATTTTACTCTTTTTTTCACAATAGTTATATAATTACTATCACAAAAAATTGTAGGTGCTTTGAACAAACTCTAAGGGTGCATTTAGGCTAACGATGTAGTATAAAATTCTGATACATTTGAGAAATCTATTATTAAAAAGTTGAGTTTTCCAATCACACCTTTGCTTATTTCACCACTGAATTTGCATACAATTGTAGCTACTATAAATAGACCTTAAGATTATTATTGTGTTAGGAAAAAATGGCCAATAGAGAGATGGCCTTAAATCCTTTCAATGTAGCTCCATCTATATATATTATATTTATCTTAAAATAATTCAGTGACTAAAATTTAATGTTGCTATCCTAACTGAAAATTCATATCTTACTTATTTTAAAATAAATTTAATGATTATAAAAATTTCTTCTATCAAAATTGAGTACAACAAATTGTTATTATTATCGGATTTTTCCTCACTTGCTTTTTCAAAAATAGAGAAATCCCAAATCCGGATTTGCAATTGAAAATGAAAAAGCAATAACTGACAAACTCATAATCAAATGTATTTAAATTAATAGGAGGATAGAAACTCCTAATTATTATAGATAATAATGTCAACAATTAATCCATAAAATTTTAGATATAACCCGTTTTACTTATCGCTAATAATATTATTAAATTCATAAAAGAAGATAAATCTTGTAGGACTATTATAATAATAGTCATTAAGATAATCCAAGAAATTATTATGCGTGGAACTAAAACTGTTCAGATTACTATACATTAATTATGTATATGCTATAGTGTAAAACTATATATAAAATTAATGTATATTGCTATATATTTGATACAAAGTATATATATATATTTACACACTACAACAACAACAACAACAACAAGCCTTAATCCCACTAGGTGGGTCGGCTACATGAATCCTTCGCTCCATTATTGTGTCCTATTATGTGTCAAATTCTCATCTAATTCAAGTATACTAAGATCATTTATACATCTTAACCAAGTCTTTTAGGTCTACCTCTACCTTTCTTAACATAGGCAAATCTAATGCATCTACTCTCCTAATCCTGGACGGCCGACGCTTTATGTGGCCAAACCATCTAAGGCGACTCTCCTAATCTTATCTACCACTGAGCTACTCCAACTTTTCCAACATACTCATTTTGCATTCTATCTCTAAGAGTAAAGCCACTCATCCACCTAAGCATCCTCATCTCTCAGAACACTTAAGCTTTATGCTCTTTATTGGCCAACATTCTCATTCATAGTCATTCTTACCACCATCTTATAAAATTTTCCTTAAGTTTAAGTGGAACTTTTCTATCACATAATAGGATGCATTCCTCCACTTCAACCATCCAACTTGAATTCTACTAATAACATCTCCATCTATTTCACCATCATTTTGGACAATAGAGCCTAAATATCTAAATCGCTCACTCTTATTAATGACTTGATCACCTAAAGTCACAACACTATCACTAAAACTTCTACAACTAAAATTACACTCCATATATTCATTTAGATCTACTTAAACGAAAACCTTTAGACTCTAAAGTTGACCTCCATAAATCAAGTTTGTTGGACTCCCTCTCTAGTCTTATCAACAAGAAGAATGTCATCAGAAAAAAGCATACACCAAGGTACATCTTCTTGTAAATGCCTCGTAAGCACATCCATAACTAAAGTAAAAAGATAAGGGCTTAATGTTGATCCTTGATGTAATCCAACTGAAATAGGAAAATATTTTGTCAATCCTCCTTGTGTTTGGACACAAGTGCCTCTAGTATACATATCCTTAATAACTTGAATATAACCAATATTATTATTTTTCGTTCTAGAACTCTCCAAAGAACATCTCTTGAGACTTTATCATAAGCTTTCTCTAAATCAATAAATATCATATGTAGATCCTTCTTACTTTCTCTATGCTTCTATCAACCCTCTTAACAAATGTATAGCATCCATAGTAGATCTACGGCATGAAACCAAACTGATTGTGAAACTTACAGATCACATCGTAACCTATGCTCAATTACTCTCCCATAATTTTAATGTATGGCACATTAACTTAATTCCTCTATAATTTGCACACTCTTGTGCATCACCTTTATTCTTAAATATAGAACCAATAGACTCTTTCTCCACTCATCCGCATCTTTTAGTCTTTAAAATAACATTAAAAGATTTGTAAGCCAAGAAATTCCTTGATCTCCTAAACATTTCCACACATCTATTGGAATATTATCCGGTCCTATGCCTTTTCCACATTTCATTTTCTTTAAACCTTCACTAACTTCAGATTTACTAATAATGACGATAGAAATGAAATTCTATTATTGTTTAGGGTATTAAGGTTGCTAAAATCAATTGTACTTTCAGATCCTTCATTGAAAAGTTTATCAAAATATCTCATCCACCTATTTTCAATATCTTTTCTAAGAAAAGCACTTTATTATTTTCATCCTTACACCCTCACTTGAACTATGTCTTTACTTCTCCTATCTCTCTTTGTTTGGCTAACTTATACATACATCTTTCACCTTCTTTGGTATCTAATCTATTGTATAAAACACTAAAAGCTAAATTTTTTTGCATATATATGCTTTCTTAGAATCTCTACGCCATTTTATATCTTTCCCAATTCTCAATTTTACATCTAAACCAAGTTTTATAACAATGCTTCTTATTTTTATCTTTTCTTGCACACTCGACTCCACCACCAACTATTCTTATTAAAAGAAGCTTTTCCTTTTGATTCTCCAAGCACATCTTTAGCAACTTGCTTAATTTCACTTGATATTTTTCCCACATAACGCGTTAAGATCTTTGACCCAAATTCTAATATCTTGTAGCTTGCTCTTAAAAATATTTTTATTTGTGTTCTTTAATTGACCCCATCTAATCCTAGGACAATAATTTAGTTTATTTTTTCTCTTACAACCTTTCATCTTAAAATCTAAAACTAATAGTCGATGTTGGGTACTTAAAATTTCACTTGGTATGACCTTACAATCTAATTTAAACGATCTATTTTTTTCTTATCGAAAATAATCAATCTGTGTTTTACTAGATCCATTTTTATAATAATAATATTCATCTCTTTCTTAAAAAAAAGTATTAGCAACTACAAAATCATAAGCTAAAGCAAAATCTAATATAACTTCTCTTCATTAGTAACCCAAATCCATAACCACCATGAATACTTTTAAAATCTTCTACTACTCTACCAACATGTCCATTTAAATCTCCTCCAATAAATACTTTTTCTACAAGAGGTATCTGTTGTATTAATCCCTCTAATTCATTCCAAAATTTTCTTACCTCCGCCTACGAGAGTATAACTTATAACATTGATAATCTTAAGATCAACAATAATCTTTAAAGCTATAATTATCTCCACATCTATTAATACTAACATTATCCTTCAAACTTTTATCTATAATCACACCTACACCATTTCTAGTTCTACTGAATGGTCCGTCCACTCGTAGTAATTTCTCCATTAAGGGATACCGGGGTAATTTCTCCATTGAGGGATATCGGATATTAGTACCTCTGAAGTGGAAAGGCTGGATTAAGTGGACTGTGACGGTGGTCTGGTATTCAAATTTGTTTGGCAGGAGTAGCCATGGCCTCAAGTGGAGAAGCCATGACAAGCGTGAGACCAAATTTCTCCCTGAGATCCAAATCCTTAGGCGCCATTCCTCCATTCAAAGGATTGAATGAACGAGGCCAGCATGAGCTGCACCATGCTAACACCCAAAGGCAGCCCCGGACAGATCCGCCGTCCTGAATCAAATGGCGTGAGCTCGAAGTGCTGTCCGCGGAAATCAATCTCGTATGCTCCTCCCAGGAACCTCTCCGGTAGAAAGCGATCCGGGTTCTCCCACACCCGCTGGTCTCTTCCGATGGCCTATACGTTCACAAGCACCTGACTGTTCTTCGGCACCATGTAGCCGTTTATCTCCGTGCTCGCCTCCGCTTTGTGAGGCAACAGAAGGGGAGCCGGTGGATGAAGCCGGAGTGTCTCCTTTAGTACCGCTTGGAGGAGTGGTAGTCTTGAGATGTCCGACTCTTCCACTTCTTTCTCAAAGCCGATAACTGTCGCAATCTCCTTGCGAGCGCTCGTCATCAGTTCTGGCCTGTGAAGCAATTCTGCCATCGCCCACTCCAATGCAGTCGAGCTAGTCTCGCTTCCAGCGACAAAAGAATCCTAATAAAATTTAAAAGAAAAAAAAATCCCTTTTACTTTGTAACGTTGACAAACATAGCGTGATCAATTACCAACTGAAAGGATATTATGGTTTTCTTGCTAAGCTTCGTATTGTCTTCTCCATTAAGATCAAAAAAATCATATAACTTTTTATAGTATGCAGTAAAACGATGCCTCCGGCCTTGCAGGTCTATTGGAACCAACAAAGGGAAGAAGTCGGAGAGGTTCAGTCTTCCTGCCTCCTCCATTATCCTGCACATCAAATCCTTCAACTCTCGAGCTGATTCAGATTTGAAATCTACCATATCGGTGGACAAGTAGGTGGTCGATATCAGATTGAGCACGGTGCAGAACGCTGCTCGAGCAATGCACAAGACCTCCCCCACCTTCCTCCTAATATATGCGATGAGTTCCTGAACCTTTCGCTAGCGAAGCAGATGGTTTGCATTTAGAGACTGTGTAATTGGATATGATCCTTCTCTTTCAAGTAGAAATTTAAAACTGCTGATTTTTTTGTCAAATAATCTAACTTTTCTTCTCCGTCAGTAGAAATATATCAATGAGCATGTGACAGAATAAAATACATTCTTAGAACTGCCAGAATCATGATTCATATTCTTAATATATGATAAATCTGAACCAGATTTGGCTTTAGAAGAGAAGAATTAGTCCACGGACATTTGGCGAGAACACTGAAACAAAATGAGAATTCAAGAAATAGGTGATATTTAGATTCAGGCTCCAAATGATGAAGAAAATCATGTCAAAGGAGAGTAAATATGATGAATATTTTAAATAACTGCAGTATTCAAACCATCCAATATATAAAAAAACCATGTATCGAGAAACTGATGCATGACTGTTTATGCCACATTTGAGAAAACCAATTGATTGACTCGTGAGGCATGTTACAGTAGAAAAATTCAATAAATATTTTATGAAGTGGGTTTAGAAAATTATTCTAGCAGATGGAGTTATAGCCGTTAGAATTAATGGGTGCTGCCTTAATTGCCTCCTTTACAAAGAAGTCATTAAAACATGAGAGATCTCAATTATGTTATGGCAATACTTGCAGTCCACCGCAAACGATAACAGCAATGGTTTCATATTTTACAGGTATGTGCATTACTAGTTCTGGTGTTATAGGACCAACGAGATCACCCCCTTAGGATGCATCATTTGCTACCTTTCCTATTTTATAATTATGCAGTCCGTGATTAACTTCACAGTTAGTTTGCCTAATCACGTGCAAATTCATGTTAGTTATTGTGGTGATATTAAGCTAATTGATAATCTTAATATATGCAATGTATTATTTATCCCTAACTTTTGATTTAATTTAGGGGCTATTTCATTACATGAAAAAAGAAATGTAAGGTATTCCAAATGCAGGAGTTTTAAGAATTTTGGAACATGATTTGAATAATTTAAATTACGGTGTAAATTTCAATATATTTCAAATTCAACTTGCAGTTCAAATTCAGTGTATTTATAATTTGCCTAAAGTTGAGCAAATTTCAAATTCATAATTAAGAATAAAATGAGGCTAGCCATTCACTATCACTCGTCGCCAACTAAAGACTAATCATAGCTTGCTAGTCACCGCCACCCTTCAACCGACCACTACATGCTGTTATCACCACTTGCCACTCTTGCTTGTCCGTCAACTGTCGGCCGCTACCCATGTGACCTAGTAATCAAAATCAGAGACATTTTATTATGTATTACATGACTTTAAAAAAACAAAAAAACAAATCTCTCTCTTTGAAGAATTTACAACCAAATAAATAAAAAATAATATAAATATAATATTTTTATTTTACATTGTATTTCAATTTTAGGTAGTTAAATAACCTTTATTTTCTGTGATTGCTCTGTTTATGGTATAGTAAGTTATTGTAATGTCAATCAACGACTATTTTTATTATTTAGGAAGGATATACAATAGGACTGTGATTGACAAAGGTAAATAGCCCGGGAGATTACTATCTTTTAGATTCAGATAATCATCATGCAAATTTATATTTTAACAACATTTAGATTCATATGTGTCACATTAACTTTGAACATCCTTCAAATAAATTATTACATAACATATTAAATTAATTGACAATCAGGATCATGTCAGGTCATCCCTTAATCAAATAATGCATCTTGACCTCAATCTCACATCACAGAATGTCTTATACTGCCATCAACTTAATACAATGTGACATATGGGATTATTATCATATTCATGCACAATTGAGATACCTTTATTTTCACACTATATTTGATTATTACACCAAATCTCTCTCTCTCTCTCTCTCTCTCTCTCTCTCTCTCTCTCTATCTCACTATATATATATATATATATATATATATATATATATATATATATATTAATTCTTTGCACTAAATTCAAACTGAGAGATTTGGGTGATTTTAAATATCTTTCAAGCCTCAAACTCACATGATTTAATCAAGGCGTAATCTTATCTATGTGATAATTTACATAAACACTAAGGGGTTGTTTGGTTGCCTGCATTTAACGCAATTGTAAAGGAAATACAACAGAAAAGTGAATTGAATTACGAATACTTTATTGTTTTGGTTGAAAGTAAATACATAAACTATTTTTTACGTTTGGTTGGATGAATGTAAAGTAAATCTTTGTATCGAATACTTTATTATATATAAATTAATTATAGAATTTATTCACTAATTAATGTATTCAATTAAAAATAAATATATATTAAAATACAATTAAATTATAAATAAAATTTTTTTTCTTGACTAAAAATAAATAAAATCAAATACAAATATAATATATTTGAATATTTAATTATTAGTAATTAATTTACAAATTTTCTAAGATATTAATTATTAGTGTTATAAATAAATAAAATTTGAATATTATCATTTTATATTAACATAATGACCAAATTTAATATATATATATATATATATATATATATATATATATATATATATATATATATAATTTTATTACTATATTAAACATTAATTAATTAATAGGAATTTTATTAAATAAATTAATCATCAAGTTATGATTTAATATTTATTTATTAAATAATTTTCTTTAATAAATAGTTTACTCATTAATTATTTTTTTGCTAAATAAATTAAAATTTAATAATTATTTTAATTTTTTTATTTATCATAAATTATTTATCATCAATTTGAATAAATATAATTATATTTATTAAATTATAATTAAGCTATAAAAAAAATCGAAATCGAATAAAATTTTTTTTTCCCACGCATTTCTTTTGCCACGCGTTCCACTGGCCAAAAGAAAATTTTTTTTTTTTCCCACGCATTTCTTTTCCCCGGGCTCGAAAAGAAAAAAATTTTTTTCACGCGTTGCTCATCTCACCACGTAATCCAAATACGCTCATTTTTGAGCGTATTTCAAAGTCACGCAAATAGTCCTTTATGGTGTATTTCAAATACCTCAAATAAATACAATGATTTTACTTACTAAACCAAAAATTTTATAACGCAAAAGTGAATGCAATACACTCACTTTACTTGCAACCAAACAGCCCCTAAAGGATTTGAGAGTTTTAGCTAGCAAGCATAACAAAATCCTTGTAAATCCTATTATCAAACTAGATGCCTATGACGGTGATCTCTTAAGTGATGCATCATCAACGTCTAGTGGGCTGATTAAGTCAATTTTTATCACAACTTGAGACTCCACTCATGATAGCAACCATCTATCTGCTTTGTTATCTCAATGGGACCCTATCTTTTTCTCTCTCATCTTCTTTATAGCTAAATGACTTACACAAATTGAAGGCAATGCTATTGACATAGAGTTGCATCATTAGGTTTTGCATCTTCTTGAAAGATTCATTAAAGCTTTGAAATAAATAGAAGAATATCATAATGATTACATCCATTAAATAAGTATAATGTCTATTTACCTACTATTGTTATTGAATTGATTTGGCTCGTCTAGATATTCTGCGACTTTAATGTGAGCTATTTTTTGATGTTCGTCTTCTATCACAATCAAGCAACTATCTACGTCACCATCAATCCAACTTTTTACAAATGCATTGAGCATCTTAAAATAAATTATCATTTCATTTAGGACAATATTATATATGACTTCATAAAATTTATGCCCATCA